>APFE031420660.1:0-11504 GCA_000404065.3 Pinus taeda | reverse complement strand
AAAAATTAAAAAATGAAAAGATGGTATGCCTTAAAAGAATAATCAAAAGGCAAGAAAATCAAGTGGTCAAGAGAAAAGTGAAAATGAACCCCAAACTAAAGACCAGGAAAGTGGCCAGTCAAAATGCCACTACTAGCTTTTGGGCAATATCATGCTCTGCAAATACTACTGCTAATCATACTTGATGGATGGCCCAATAATCTAAACTGGACCATGCCATGGTTAAATTGCTTGCTGTAGAATAGAGAATGTTCCCTGACCAAACAGCTCAAGCTTGGCAGATGACTAGTTAGGTAGAGAAATAAAGGTGCCCAACTGCATAATCTGGGACCTTGGAAGAAATAAGGGTAGGTTTTAGATAGGAGGGTAATCAAAAGAAAAAGAGGACAATCAGGGTCTGCTAGTTCAAGTGCGCCCACTTTAAATGAAGAAAAAATGTTAGGATTACTAGGATGGGTAAGTAGTGCAAGGTTGCAGAAATGGAGAGCCATCACCAATTGCCTTACTAAGTGCAAAAAACTCATGCCACTTAGGGTATTGGCATCAAAAGTAGAGAGTGGAGGACAAGCATTGGAAGCATGTCTAATTTCCCCTATTTTCCCCCAAACTTCATTTTACTAACACCCCCAAGGGCCTTGAGATCTGCTCAGGTGTCCAGTTCCACTTCATTTCATGACAAACTACTTGGTAAAACCATGAAGTTCAAACATGAAAAGAAGCCATATTTTTTGTGTAAAAAATATTTCTCATCATATCATTTATCCTAAAAATCCTAAGTTAAGTTTTACCTATTAGAACTTAGCTTTACCCCTTCATTCACCTCACAAAGCCATATTAACCACTAACGTACTATTTAGCTCCCTAACTTCCCCCTTTCCCTAATTCTATTAGAATCTATGGAAAATTTCCCAAAAAATTATCTATAAATACCCTCCCCCTAGCATTATAGATATATAACTCTTCCTTGGGGAAATATTAACCTATCTAGGGTTGGTGTTAACCCCTTTGTCCCTAAAACCATGGCTTCTTTCAAGAAACTATGGTTAAAACCCAAAAAAATCTGATACCCCGCCCTCATTTACCCATTTACCCCTTTTTCCGCCCAAAACCCACTTTATTATAAAGTTTTTTAAACAAAAACATTTTAATAAATGGTGATCCTAACCCATAAAAGTCAAATCCTAAAGTTTCTACCCACCCCCGCGCCCGATCTAATTAAATCAATTAAAATATTCGGCGGGTCCCTATTACATTAACGCGTCGTCATATCATAATCGCCGCCCACCGCACGATCATCCGCCCCGCCCATCCAACGGTGGGCGGTCAATCTTATACACAAGCCGCCTAACCTTTTGCATCCGGGGGATGGGCAGTATTGCCGCCGTACCCCTGCCACGCGTCAGGCGCCCGCGGTGTTCGCTGCCCACCCCCCCCCGATACCGCTTACCGCCCTCAGCGCTTCCGGGGAAACCACTTACCACCTCCTCCCCGCGCTGACGTCACGCCCCCGTCAGCATGAGGTCACCCATCCTTGCCGCCACCATGCCTCCACGTCGCATCCATGTCACCCGACACCCTGTCCACCCTGCCACCGTGTCACTGCCACCTGGGCACCCACGTCAGCTGCCACGTCACCCATCCATACTTGGGCCCATAATGACGTCAGCATGACGTCATCACCAAAAAGGCTCCAATATGCCAAAAATGCATAAAAAGGCGAGAATTAACCGTTATTTCTCATTGTTTTTTACTATTTTCGGAGCTCCTCTGCATGCGAAAATCGACGTGCAATAATCAAAATTCAAAAGCCACCCGCCAAAGTTGCTGCCGCCTCCATTTTCAACCCAAGTACCTACAATTCGACCGGTGCAAACGCCTCCCACGCCATAAAAACCAGGTATTTGCCGCAGGCGTCCTCTTTACCCACTGTTCTCCTTTGCTATCCTAATTTCCTACATAAGGACTCTGTTAAAAGCTCCCCATTGACAATTGGACCACTGAAATTTACCTAAGAAGCCAGTAAAACCCCTGCGCGACAAAAAATATTGAAGAAACCCATGCCCCTCTGTAAATTCACATTTTACCACAAAAATCAATTGAAGGAGTCGAGCTACCGACTAGAAAACTAATTTAACTGTTCCCTCACCACTGCGAAAGAAATTCCCTGCAAGTAACCAGCTAATTAGCTCAACACACTCTGGTTCTTCAAAACAGAGTGCCCCATAGTTCATTAAGCATGTAAAAGCTTCCTTACACTGCCAAGCTGCTCACTCCAAAACAGAGATTAGCAAGCATTCATCAGCATTTATATCAAGCTTGAAAATCCAGTAAAACATCCAGCTAAAACCAGACAATGGCCACTCCAACTGCTCTGGATGTAGCTCCTATAAATTAACCTAACAAAGAACTGGAAGCTATGCCACTCGTGGACAGTGATGCCCTCATTACAGACTTTGTGGCAGAGAGGAATCACTTACAAACATATTGCCAACTAAGAAACAGTCACTTGGACAACAGTGACATGTATGGCATCTGGGAATCCAATCTGTGCACCTACTTCCTGCCTTCTGTGAGCATTTTCCCTGAAGTCATCCACCGCTATGCAGAAAATTATGACCAGAAACTCAGAGCTGTGAAGTCTCCATCTGGGAGCATCCTCTTTTATATAACAACAGATTCCATTAAGCAAATGCTAAACTACAAGCAGACCCAGTTGCTATACCCCTTCTCCATGAACTACTTGCTAGATGAAGTCTCCAAGCTCTCTAGCACAGACATTGCTGCAATAGCTAGGAAATTCATGAAGGCAGACTGCCAGCCTTCTGGGCCACCTCCTTTTTCTTATGCAGATTTCAATGAGGTTGGCAAGCTGCTGGTAGATATGCTAACCTCTGTGCTGGGGTTCACTACAAACAAGCATGTTGATCTAACTATGTTGGTCATGCTCTCTGCATATAGCCTTGTAAAGCCCCCTGCTATGAAGTACAATTATGCCAAATATATTGCCAATAAGATACATGATCAATTGTCAAGACTGAAGAGGGAGGCAATATTCAAGTATTCCTCATACATCTATCACCTATTCTTGTACTATCAAACAGATTGCTTTCAGTGCCCAATCAAGAAGCTAGACTCACAGGGTGAGAGGAGGTCTGTTATCTTCTGGTCTTCAGTCTTCCACCAAGTCCAGAATTCCCCCTACTTATACTGTGAATTTATTAACCAGTTTGTGTATCCAGTCACATGCCTCTTAAAGAGGACCCCTCCTATAAGATTGTCCAAGAATATGCAGAAAATCTTGCAGCTATCCAGGAGTTACAAGATAGGTGATTGGTACTTGTACCAAAATCACACAGTCATCAAAATCTATGGTTGTGAGCTCTGTCCCTACAGGCTCCCAAAATATGTGCCTATGAGGCTATTTGCCCTAGAATACTATAGACAATTTATAAACTCTAATCTGACACACTTCCATAGTGCCAAGAAGAAAGCCAACCTAAAGTTCAGAGACCACTTAGGCCCATTTGTCATGAACAAGAAAGATGGTTGGCAAGAAGCTGATCAAATACTAGGGAACCGGCTCAAACTCAAACGAAGCTTCTGGTGGGTCCCTTATGACCCTAAAGGTTTCATCAGTGCCAGGAGGGTCAAATATAGGCTGCTAGCCTCTAAGCATTTCCCATACCCACAAATACAACACTTTGCCAACCAAGATGAATGGGTACCTGAATCAATAGTAGAGGAATTGACTGAGGAAGAAAAAATGGAGCAGACTGTAAAGGACTTGGAAAAAACTCTTGACTTGGATTCTTGTCAACAGGTATTGTTCAAACAACCAGTCCATGTAGGAGAAGGCACTTCTACTGCTCCAGCTGTACAAGACACCCAGCAAGCTCCAACATCAACAACTACAACAAATGGAAAGGAGAAGATGGATGAACAGCAACAGGTAGAGACAGGGCAACCCAGCACATCAAAGGATCAACAATCAGAGCAAGCCCCTCCACAGCAAACTGAACAAACCGAAATCCCAATTTTGCAGACTCCTCTCAATGATGAGAGAGGAAAAAAGAGAGACAGAGAGGAGGTCACACCACCAACAGGGTCATCACAGCAACCGAAGGCCAAGAGGCCGAGGATAGAACCTGAAACAGAAGAAGGAGACATCAGTGAAGAACGGGCAAAAGGCCACAGCAGAGAAAGGCAAACAAGCCAGTAGACTGCCACTAGCTCATTTCAGCTAGAATAGGCCCAGCATCATACCACAGAGGTGTCCTCCTCAAGACAACAGGGCAAGAAACCAGCTGCAGTCAAAGAAGGCTTCATAGAGATCAAGGCACATAATGAATTGGTGAGGTGCAGCTCTATGAGCAATTCTTGAAGACAACTCTAGCCAAAAAACAAAGGTTGATGGCTGCCTATGATCTGAAGGAAGAAAAAATGATCTTCACCCATCTGAAGCCTAAAGTCCCACATCCAAAGACCCCTGCAGATTACTACAGAACAAACCTGGAGGTCTTTTCCAAAGACATACACCCCATGGATCAGATTGAGTTGCACAAACAGACTGGGGAAATGGTGTATGCAACACTTGCTGACAACGCAATGCTGGCCCATCAGCTAAAGGAATCCCTGAAGAACACAAACAGACAACTTGATTTTGAAAGGTTGTCTTCCTCTGCAAAGGGCAACAGAATAAAGACTCTGGAGGACATAATAGTTGATTTGGGAAATGACCCAAAGGATCCAAAGGATGTTAGAGCCCTTATGAAGAAGAAAGAGGATGACATTGCTGCACTAAGATGGCAGGCAAAATTTCCTCCTACCATTCACCCTCAAACAACAAAACTTGCACAAGAAAAGCAAGTAGATGATGCTATGGAGCTGCTCCTGGTAATGAACCAAAGAATATTACAAATGGAGGCAGAATTAGAGAAAGCACTACAGGACAAGCAAGGGGAGTCAGCCTCCCAGCCCCCTCAAACATAAAAAAATCTTGGACCTGCCCCTCCCACACAAGCATCAGCAGCCCCTCCTGCTATTCCAGCACCTACCACAGCTACATCAGCAACAAGAGCAACAACAGAAGCTAGAGCAGCAGCAAAATCCAGCATGAGCATGGAGGAGTTGATGAAAGCTGTTAAAGAGATTGAGACTTAGGTCACTGAAATAAATGATGCTAAGGATAGACTGGCCAAGCTGGAGACCAGTTATGATAAATGAAAAATGACAGTAGCAGAAAAACAAAGAGAAATAAAGGCCTTAGAGGCCAAATTGAAGACTCTGGAAAAAGAATTGCTGCTAGGTAAGACCCTAACAGAAATAAAGAAGATATTGGGCCGAAATTGGCCAATCTGTACAGGACCAATGGAGGTCCATTTAGTCAATGTTTGAGCAGGTTGAGTTGATAGATGTGGCTCATGTGGAAATACAAAGTGCCAGGACAGCCCTGGGAATAATGCCCGAGCAGGCCATCAGAATGATACATTTCCTCAATAACCGAACTAGAGAGGAACTGGCAGCTCTATAAATAAGCAGCAGAATAGATACAATCCTGACAGCCAAAAAGGTACTGACCTTGAGGAACTTTACTCAAACTCTGGAGAGGAAATGTCAGGAGATGAAAGCAGAGATTGATGAATTTAGAGCAAAAATGACTATACTACAGGACAAAGGACTGCCAAGCCTAGTGACTAGCACAGGACAATTGCTGTCATATAATCAGTATATGACAAGGATCAACGATTATGTTGAAAATCAGATAACAGCATCCAGCAGCTCCACAGAAGAAATAGGGCCTCCCTCTGGGAAGTCTCTCAATGACAAGCTAGAAAATCTGTTCTTTATTGAACATGAAATAAATCATCTGTTTGAGGTGCCTCCAAACTTCTACAGACATACAGAGGCAGATGAAACACTAGTGAAAATGAGGAGGTATCAGCTACCTCCAGCTGATTGGTGGCAAGCAATGCTGGAAATTTTGCCCAGATAATTCCACTTTGCTTTTTCCTTTTTTGAAAAAAATCAAAGTTTACAGGTCAGTAGGCAGGTCAGCAGGCAGATCAACACATAGGTACAACAAGCATCCGTACAAGTGATTCACCAATGTACCCAGACAGTAGGTTCAATTAACGCAGAGTTAAAGGCACAGCTACAGCCTACTTTCCAGAGCCATAAAGTCAAAGACTGTCTGACCGAAAGATAGCAGCTATCTCAGCATTAAATGCTATATTTATGTTTTCATTTACTTTTTTGTAAGAGAGTTGGTGGTGCAATTTATTGCACAATAACTCTCCACTGAGATATTTTGTACCCTATTTTTGTATGTATATCCCCTCAGATAATGTATTGAGGGTCGGTTGTAGTGTAATTCTTTCTGAAGAGCTCTATTATATTCTAGAGACATTTTTTGATAATACAATTTGCTGATGGAGATTTCTGGTTCTTACGCTGTCTGAAGATGGATATGAATAGCTCTGTTTAGTTACAGAATTCCTGTGTCATTTGCTGAAGCAATAAGTTTCTCTTAACTGCGTATGTGTTTTCTGTGTATTCCATAATCCTTATGTTTTCATAATCTTAACAAGTAGAGAAAAAGAATAGCCTACGATTTGTCTTGAAACACCCTATGCTCAATCTCTATTTCTAAATATGTTTTCTTCTGGATTAGCCATGTATATGAATTCTTGATTGCTCATGTCTAAACTAATTCTGTCATGGTGAAAATTGTTTAAGAATTCTTAACTGCTCTTCAGCAATAAATTCATTTTTCCCTGTTAGCATAGTGAAAGATTCGTAACTGCCTTTCACTCACTAATTCCATAATTTCACCAAAAATCTGATAAGATTGCTTCACACATGCCTATCTGGCTCTGCAGCAACATTCTGTCTTCATAAATCTACTTTCAGCAGCACAAGTACCTCAACTCCATTGCCTAATGGAAAAAAATGTCCTATGATCTGTATCTCAGTTCTATCTGAATTCACCAACCCACCAAATTCAAACAAAACAGTACACCATAACTAGCCTAAAACATTCATCAACAAATCTAAACTATAAAGAGAGAGCCCTCTCTGGTTGCAGGTAGGCTAGAACCTGTAGCTAAAAGATTGGTCAGTGGTTACCTTGGCCGTATTCCCTTTAGGAAGCAGGGAACAACCTGAGTGTTAACATCAATGGCGACTCAACTGGGGAACTATGTCAAATTACCAAGTAAAAGGAAATAAGCTTCCTGTTTAAATCCTATTATAAGATACCAGGGAAAGAAAACTCAGAAGCTGGCTCCAAAGAAGAAATCTCGTTACACTAGGTCCAATCCTGACCCTAATCCCCCAACTATCTTTGAAAACCCCAATTTAATCCCAAAAATCTTAAAGAAACAGGAGCAGCTAGGGGATCTCTCAGATTCAGATACTGAGCCAAATCAGCAGAGCTATATTCCTACTCTTGTCAAAGCATCAGTTCACCCTCACACTATCCCTGCTTATCCTAGTTCTTCATCCACTTCCCAAGGTAGTTTCCCCACTCCCCCATCCCCAACACACCTTACTCCTGTTATCCCTGTTGTTCCAGTTGTTCCACTCCTCCTTGCTGCCCCTTTTATCCCTGCAAATATGGCTAGATATGCTCCTTTAGTCCTACTTGCAAATCCAAGGGCAATGCCCCAAGACTATCAAGGCAAAATCACTTACTTTGATGGAACTGGCACTTATACTGCTCAGCAACACACTAAGAGGATGCAGGACTATTTTTAGAACTATGAGATAGATGATGAAGATGTAAAAATGAAAATTTTTGTGCAAAGTTTGACAGGGGATGTAAGGAATTGGTTCAGGTCTCTAGCTGCAAACTCTATAGTCAATCTTGATGCCTTATACCTAAGTTTTTTAAACAGATGGGAAAATAAGAAAGACCCCCTACACATACTGACAGAGTATGATAATTTGAATAGGGGCCCACAAGAGACAGTTCAAGATTACTGTGCTAGGTTCAACAATGTATATAACGCTATCCCTCAAAACTTGAGACCTCCTCCCTATCTGGCCTTGATCAAATTTCCTAATGGATTTGACCTAGACATGGCATATCAATTAAGGGAAAGAGCACCTCCAAGTCTTGCAGACATGCAGAATATAGCTGTAAGTGTAGAGGCAAACCTGATTGCTAAGAGAACCAGAGCAAAAAATGAGAGAAGAATAACATTCAAAGAAGAACCCTCAACCTTTGAACAAAAACTAGATGCAATCATGAAGGGTATGGAAAGGTGGGGAGATAGAGTTGAGACCATGGAGAGAAAGTCCTCTTGGGAAGGACAAACAAGCAACACTAGGAATCCCAATTTTAGAAAAAATCAAAACCCAAATGCTGGGAGAACTAGTCCTGATCAGAACATCAGACCTCCATTTCAAGAAAATTATGCAGAGGCCTCAACCACTAGTGAAAAAATAGAAGATCCCCACATCAATTTAATGGGTCTGGACAGTGAAGAACAGGTATTCTTAACACAAGATGATCACCAGGCCCAAGACTACAAACAGTTCCAAGAAAAATCTGGTGAGTCATTTGATTTCAGAGAAGGGTATGACACAGCAGTCTATGAAGTACACAAACAATACAAGTTAAGGAGTAGAACCATAGATGTACCTGAGAATACCAAACAAACACACACCAAACTGCCCAAGAAAACTAGTGATAAAGCTGCCTTAACAGAGTCCTCAGATAAAAAACCTCACAAAGAGGTTACAGTGGAAGATGTATCTGATATACAGCCCCTAGTAAAACCTACACCCATACCACTTCTTCCAACAAAGATTTTGGGCAAACCTCTAGAAAACAGAGCCAACCCAAACATATCCCAAAATAATATGCCTGATTAGGACATGCTCACCCAAAATTCAGCAGAAAAGGAAAAATTTGCTGCTCATAATGCAAAAGTTCAGATGGAAAAACCTTTCAATCTTGAAACAGAAATTGGCAAACTGAAAATTGCAATCCCTCTGTCTGAACTAGCCAAACATGAGGTCTTCAGACAACAAATTAATAGATCATTGCAAGTACCAGAAAATAGGGATGCAGTCAACATTCTGTATGACCAACCAGAACTGATTTTTGGCTCAGAAGTCAATGGCAAATCAGGGGATGGAGGAACTCCTCCATTCTATGTAAGCCTAAACATTCATGACAAAGTATTACACAATGCCATGTTTGACTCAGGGGCCTCTCATAACCTAATGCCCAAATCAGTAATGGAAAAACTTGGATTAGACATCACCAGACCCTATAAAGATTTATTTCCATTTGATTCCAGCCAGGTAAGATGTTTAGGCCTGATCAAAGACCTCTATGTATCCCTAATCCAATATCCAGCCAAAGCAATTCTAATGGATGTAGTAGTGGCTGACATTCCACCTAAATATGGTATGCTCCTATCAAGATCTTGGGGTGCCAAACTCCAAGGATCTTTGCAATTAGACATGTCATATGCCACAATTTCAGTCTTTGGCCAGCCAAAGAGACTATATAAAGAGACACTCATGAAATATGTGGTCAACAACCAGGATAAGCCCCAAAATTTCCCAATCTACTCCATCCATTCAGATATGGACTCCTTCATACTATACAATGCTGATATATGCCCCAAAACTGAGCTCAAGCTCCTAGAAACAAAGGAAACCCGACATATGAATGAGAAATCCATTGTTTCAGAACTAAAGATCATTGATGTAATAAAAAAAATAGAGTCTGCCAATAGGTCACAAGAATCACCAAAACTAGACTTGCCCACTGAGCAAATCTGTAAGTCCATTAAAACCAACATTGACAAAGAAACCCTATGGTATTTAGAATTTGATGGGTCAGTAAATAAGCTAGGAGCAGGAGCAGGGGTATGGATACAAAATACTCAAAATGACCATGCTTTAGGTCTTGCATATAGGCTTAACTTCAGATGCACAAATAACATGGAAGAATATGAAGTCCTCCTACTAGGTCTCAAACTGATTAAGAGTCTAAGAGTGACCAAAGTCTCCATATTGGGGGATTCAGACTTAATTATCCAACAGATAAAGGGAAATTTTGTTACAAATGATCCCAGGTTAAGGTCTTATAGGTTAGCAGTAACAGACTTGCTCAACAACTTCCTAGAATATCAGCTCACCAAAATACCTAGGAACCACAACTTGCATGCTCACAGTCTGGCAACCTTTGCAAGCACCTGTAAACTTCCTTTTGGACCTAACCACCAATTCACTGCTGAGATCAAACATAGGCCTTCTGTCCCAGACAATGTAAATAATTGGCAAGTATTTGAGAATGATACTCAAATAAACAATTTTTTAACCATGAAGGAGGAATTCTCAAACTTAAAAATTGACACAAGCATTAGGGATGATCAAAACCAAAAGGATGAACTAAACATAAGTATATCAGCTGAAACAGTAGATAGGATATTACATCCTACAACCTTTGACCCTGCCAATTTACAAAAACTAAAGATAACAGAGCTTGATGAAATTAATGAGGAAGAAATAGAAGTAATTCAGTTAAAGGACAACTTCTTGCCTACACGTCTTGCTCCTTTAGAAGACATTTTTGATTCAAATGATCTCTCTAAGAAACCAAAGATGCAACCCATCAATGCAGAAATAGAGGAATGTAACATTGGGACCATTGAAAATCCCACAATGATCAAGCTTTCTAGAACCTTACCTCCTGATAAGAAATCAGAATATATCAAACTGTTCAAAGAGTTTCAGGATGTGTTTGCCTGGAGCTATGAGGACCTTAAGTCCTATGATACTGCAGTTATCTAGCACACAATACCCTTGAAAGAAAACCAAAAACCCTTTAAACAGAAATTGAGAAGAGTTAATCCAGTACTTCTTCCCCTAATAGAAAAAGAAGTAAAACAAATGTATGAAGCTGGGATAATTGCTCCCATAAGGTTTTCTGAATGGATTTCCAACCTTGTACCTACAAGAAAGAAAACTGGGGAGATAAGGCTTTGTGTGGATCTGAGAAATTTAAACAAAGTCTCTCTCAAAGACCACTACCCTTTGCCAAAAATGGATCACATCTTACAAAGGGTAGTGGGAGCTTCAAGGATCTCATTACTGGATGGCTTCTCAAGATTCAATCAAATCTTAGTCCACCCAGATGACCAAGATAAAATTGCCTTCACCACACCTTGGGGAACTTTCAAATATGTGAAAATGCCTTTTGGACTCAAGAATGCTGGAGCCACATTTCAAAGGGCAATGGATATAGCCTTTGCCAAAGAAATCCATGATTTCTTAGTCATATACCTTGATGATCTAACAGCCTTCTCAAAATCAGACCAAGAGCATTTAAAACACCTCAGACAAGTGTTCTTAATTTGCAGAAAGTATGGCATTTCTTTGAACCCAAAGAAATCACTATTTGGCCTGGAAGAAGGCAAGCTCCTAGGTCATATAATTTCAAAGGATGGCATAAGAATTGACCCTGATAGGATTCAGGCTATACT
>APFE031420638.1:12971-25481 GCA_000404065.3 Pinus taeda | reverse complement strand
TGAGGGATATAGGTGCACTTTTATCCGTGATATCGAAGATATATTTAATTATGGATATATGTTTATATTTAGGTATGATACGGAAAGTATTTATATATGGATACTGTGGGGAAGGTACATTTATATATGGATATACGTTTACATTTATATATGTATTAAACTCTACCATGTATACAATTATAAGGATTCATTTTTCTATTTTTGCATTGTGTATCTGTGTAACTATATTTAGAACAATTTGCAAACTAGTTTTAAAATCAATGTGATTAATGTGATATTCTCATTCCATTTGAAGAAGTAAGTACATTATTGTAGGACAAAAAATTAATAACGGAGGTGAATATTGAAATAAAATAAGTTTAAGTTTGGTAAGGCTATAAGATTCTAGGTAGTAATATATTTATGTATTAAAATAAGTATTATTATTATTATTATTATTATTATTATATATAATCACGTATCAAAACAAATTACCATGCATTAGGATAGGGTGCTAGCGATATCACCCTCGATTTTAGTATCAGTAATACCTGCTTACAAGTAATAATAGCAGTAAAACTATACCCATACGTGAGCTTGACTTTGCAAAATTATATTTATTAAATCTAAAATTATACCTCAGATTTACATAATATTATTGTATTTCTAGGGACAACTACGATGGTAAAGACATATCAATGACGATGACATCATCAAGTGGTATTGCCATCGCTAACAACACCACTGTCATCATCACCATCACCACCACCATGACCATCATCAACACCAACCGCTTCAACACCTGAGTTAACCCTTATAATGCGCTCATTAGAAGCCATTTTGGAAACATTAAAAGGCTCATCGATGGCTAATACCAAAGAAGAGAAACCTCAGCTTGAAGAAAGAAACCCAAAAGAGCCCAAAGGTTTTGATTATAGAGAATCGAAGGGAGATATTTCTAGGGAGCTGTAGAAGATTAAACTCCTAGATTTTTCAGGAGGGCGAGCTGGAGAATGTGTTGAAGCATGACTAGAAGGAACGAACAGATGTTTTGTGGTAAGAGAGTACTCATCTACCTCCAAGATGAAGATTGTCGTGTTTTCGTTAAGGGAAAGTGCCTCAATTTGGTGGGGAAATCTGGAAAAATAATTACACCTCACAATAGATAATGTTCCCTAGGAGTTGTTTGAGGAAATATTCTACACTAAACACTTGCCACCTTAATTTCAAGAGCAACAAGCCGGTGCCTTTCATATGTTAGTCCAAGGTAACAAAATAGTGGAGGAACATGAAATAAGGTTTATGGAGCTTGTGAAATATATTCATTATATAGACACTGACGAATGTCAAGCTAAGCACTTCGTATATGGATTAAATCCTCGAATCAGGGTCATGGTTAGGATGTGGAAGCCATCATTAATAGTTGAAGCAGTTGAATGTGGTTGTTATGTAGAGGAGCATCTAGGGATAAAAAGGGATGTTAGACCAACAGGGCCCTCACAGGCAGGATTTCCCATGAAGGCTCCTCAAAACTTCTTCATCCTTATGGTTATAGATTTACCCCAAGAGGAGTAAGAGCAATATCTCCCATGACTGTTAATGCTATAGCTACTGAATCATCAAACACAAGTCCATGGAAATATTGAGGAACTACTAATAGAGGAAGAAAAATGAGAGGAAGTAGCATAAGAGGATGAACTTCGGTGTCTAGAAACTCACAATCTGATTCAAGGGAACCATCCTAGGTTTATTGTTAGGGATGTGGAGGACCGCACTTTCAGCGTGATTGTTCAGAAGCCTCGCCAAATGCAATGCATCAAGTAGGAAAAGAACCATCATCAAATACCCAAGACAATCATAGAATCTATGCATTAGTCAACAATAACCAAACAGAACATCAGTACACTATAGTGGAATCCTCAGGTACTATTAACAATATAAAAATCAAAATTTTATTTGATACTGGTGTGAGTGATAGTTTCATTTCATCATATGCATTAAATAAATGTGGGTTGGAAGCCTACAAACAAAACGATTTCAGACAGGTAGAAATGGCTTCAGGAGAACTTCAATGCGTAGAATTAACTGTTGAGGAATGTAAGGTTGATCTAGGGATATTTTTGAATAAGTTAAAAGCACATGTCACGACCCTAGGAACTTACGACCTTATTATAGGGATGGATTGGTTAAAAGCTCATAAAGCATGGGTAGACTATTACAGGAAAATAATTCTTTGTATAAATGATGAAGAAGAGATGATACAAGTCTAGAGTATTAAGAGGAAAGTATCTTTACGCGTCATATCAACAATGAAAATGAAGTGTTTCTTAAGAAAAGGTTGTCAATATATGCATTTCAAGAAGTAAGCAAAGAGAAAGGACTGTCACTAGAACAATATCTAGTGTTATCCGAATTTCTAGATGTTTTTCCAAAGGAATTGTTGCATATAATCATTTATGCATACATAAATGATCCCTATAGTCCTATGGAAGGATATAGCAACAAACTAGACAAATATGTGTAAACTTTCCTAATTTATATATGAAAATACAAGGTAAGATAGATGACCTACCTCACTTTAATTCTAACACCTATTGATATCGTTCTTGATATTCTCGCTTCCAAGTTCAATACTCTCTACGTCGTTGTGGATTAATACCTACAAGGAAGATCAAACAGAGACGACAAAATCATACATGGCATAATTCATTCTAACATAAACTATGTGATAGATCAAGGAGTCTCACACTAAATGAGTAATGATAGACACATTTATGGAAAGTAAACACATGATGTATTATAAATAGAATGTAAGGGAAGCATATAACCACTTAAGCCTTGATGTTGGAAGCCTCCTTTGGATGAGTTTCCAAGTCCTAGCTGGTCCTACCCAAGACCTTCAAGCACTCCTTTCTCCTTACAAAATGGGAAGCATTAGGGCATAGTTTTAGCATAGGAAGGAAACCAAGAAATAGCCAACTAGTTGTGGATAGTAGGGATCTCATTTATAGGGAAGGAGATGGATTTAAGGATCCATAAAAGGAGGGAGAGGTTCCACAACTCAAGGGAAATATCCATGAAAGTAGGATCAAGGAACAAGAATGGGAGATCTCGCTCTAATCCTTATTCACCTGTAACCAAATTGTCGTTCTCGAGCCTTCTAGTAAGATAAGCTTCTCCTCTAGTTTATGAAAAACTCCCTAAAGAGGTTTAGTGTGGGTTTTCCTTATAAAAGTTGTGCTAGTAGTGCTAAGTTAGCATAGTGCAACACATTACCAGCACGGATCACTATTGGTGCAAAATGCGTTGATCCTAGAAATTAGGTTTTTAGGAAAGTTTCTTTATAACTCTTTCAGGGAAACTTTTCTTCAGTTTTTTAGGGATGCTTCCATATATGTTTCATGGTGAATACACTGAAATCTTTTGTCATTTTGAAGCTTCAGGATATAGGACGAGAAGTGTGAAAAAATATCTTGTAACAAGGAACTACCAGGATTACCTCTTAAAAGAGAGTTGGATTTCACAATAGAATTGAAACTTGGTACAAAACTAATCTCTAAAACACCTTATAGAATGACAACTCCAAAACTTCAGGAATTACAAATTTATTTGAAGGAACTATTGGATATAGGACACATTCAACCCAGTATTTCACCTTGGGGTGCTCCTATAATTTTTGTCAAGAAGAAGGATGGTTCCTTGTGATTATGCGTAGACTACCAAGACTTAAATCAATCTATTGTAAAGAATTGGTATCTAATGCCTTGAATTTATGACCTCTTAGACCAGATGAAAGGAGCTTCTATCTTTTCAAAAATCGACCTACGATCAGGGAATCATCGATAAGAATTAAGGAAAGTGATATCTATAAGACTGCATTCCGAACATACTTCAGGAATTACGAGGTTATCGTGGTACCATTTGGGTTGACCAATGCACCAATAGTATTCATGAACCTTATGAACAATATTTTCCACAAATATCTTGATCCATTTGTACAAGTTTTCTTAGAAAATATTCTCATCTACGCCAAAAATGAGAAAGAACATGAAGAGAATTTGCAAATAGTATTATCTTGCCTCATGGAACACCAGTTATATGATAAGTTATCCAAGTGTTCTTTCATGCAGAAGGAGATTAATTAATTGGGTCATATTATATCTGGTGAAGGGATCTCAGTAAAACCTGAGAAGGTAAAATCAATCATGGAATGGTCGATACCGAAAAATGTGCATGAAGTATGAAGCTTTATGAGTTTAGCCGGCTACTATCAAAGGTTTGTAGAAGGATTCTCCAAAATTACAAAGCCTATCACAACTCTCCAGCGTAAAGGAGCTAGGTATGAATGCATTGAAGAATGTCATAGAGCATTCTCTGAACTTAAAATATTGTTGGCCAATGCACAAATCTTACGAGTAGCAGATATGGACAAATATTTTACTGTGTGTATTGATGCATCCAAGTAATGATTAGGTGCAGTATTAATGCAAGAAAGAGGAGTAATAGCATATGCTTCAAGGAAGTTAAAGCCTCCTGAAAAACTCTACCCCACACACGATTTAGAGTTAGCCTTTGCAATGATAACTTTAAAAATATGGAGACACTATTTAGTAGGGAGAAGCTTCCATCCAATTTTACAATATATGTTTACTCAAAGGGACTTGAATACTAGGCAAAGACAATGGAGTGAATTCCTAAGTGAGTATGACTTTGGAATTTCATACATTAAAGGAAAAGAGAAAGTAGTGGTAGATGATTTAAGTAGAAGAACTCATATATTTTCCCTCATACCTATCAAGGTAGACTTGAAGAAACGAGTACTAGAACACCTCTTGAGAGATAGTTGGTATTTAAAAGTAAGATATGCACCTAATAGTAGAAATCCAAAGGAACCTAAGTTTTAGGGATATGAAATAGAAGATGATGGAATTTTTTGATTCCATGGAAGGATGTACATTCCTAATAATGGGGATGTTTGATACACCATCCTTAAGGAATCCCACAAAGCATTGTATTATGCACATCTTGGAGTAAAGAAAATGTATGCTGACACAAGGAAACTCTTATTTTGGATAGGAATGAAACATGATATTTTCCAATTCATTACAAAATGTCTTGAATGTCAGCAAGTGAAGGCTGACCATTGTCATCTAAGAGATCTCCTACAACCTCACGACATACCTATGGCCAAATGGGAGATCATTTCCATGGATTTTATCGTCGGGCTACCTATTACTCCACAAAGGCATAATGCCATTCTGGTTGTGGTGGGTAAATTAACAAAAAGCACCCATTTCATTCCCGTAAGAGATACTTATGAAGTTACTGACGTAGCTAAGGTATTTATAAACAAATTTATCATATTTCATGGAGTACCTAAGAAGATCATATCAGATAGAGATCCATGAATTAATTCAATATTTTAGACTTATATGCAGTTAGCCTTAGGAACTCAATTGAATTTAAGTACAAGTTATCATCTTGAAACTAATGGGAAAACATAAATGGTGAACCAAGTACTAGAAGATATGTTGAGGATATACGATATGGAACAATAAACACACTGGGAAAACTACTTTCCCTTACTTGAATTTGCATACAATAGAAATTGCCACAGTTCAATTGGAATGCCTCCACTTGAAGCATTGTACAGTAGACCTTGCAGGACATCATTAAGTTGGGACATGTTAGAATATCGAGTGATAGTGGGGCCATAATTAATTCAAGAGATGGAGGAATAGGTAAAAAAATTAGACAATGGTTGAAAGAGGCACAATATAGAAAAAAAAACTTTATGTTGATGCTCACAGGACAAATGGGAATTATTAATTAGGAGATCAAGTTTTCATCCGCATCAGACCCAATAAAAGCACCATCGGTTTGGAAAAGAAACAAAGTTATCATTCGATTTATTGGGCCATTCAAGGTTATGGAAAAAGTTGGACATGTCACCTATCGTCTTGCACTACCACCCCACTTGCATAAAGTTCATAATGTATTTCATGTATCTGTATTAAGACGTTACATAGTTGACAAATCTCATAACCATTAATGGAAGGAATTGCAGGTATAAGATGAAGGAACCATTTAGGTCGAACCATTATATATACTAGAACGTAGGGTTTAACATGTGAGGAATCACCTGGTAGACCAAGATAAGGTTAAATGGGATAAGTATAGCCTTGAATCATCTACCTAGGAAGATTCAAAGACCATATGCCAAAAATATCCCAACTTGTGTTGATTTTGATGAACTTTAAACCTTACTTTGTATATATTTACCTTATTTGAATTGGATACTTAAGACTATTATTTTGGAATATCACATGTAAAAATGAATTTTTATGTTACTGGAACATGATATATGTTATTTTCTTAATTCTATTGGTACGTGGATACCAATATGAAATATGTTATTTAAATTAACATTGTTGAAATATGGATACCAATATGAAGTTTAGTATTTGATTAACCTTGTTATGAAATCTAAATTATGAATTATGTTATGGACGAGATATCTATAATTTTATTTCATTCCCTCACATCGACATGATTGATGAGATGGAAATAAAATAATGACTACATTTTAATATAAAAATTAACTTACAAATATATGGGCTAGATATGGGCAAGTACGTTATGTAAGCGTAAAGATCAATATTATAGATAGAAACATATATTAAATACATAATTTATTTATATTTAAATACAATTTATTTGAATATATTTATACATATGTTAGAATATGTGGACAAGTGTTTACATTTCAGATAACATTGTTACCAAAACGACCATGTGATGAAAAAATTTCAAGAATAATTAAAGCTCAATGAGATTCCATGATAGGGTGTTGACCCTTGCCCTACGAGGAAGGGTGGAGGTGTTTCCCACTGTCTATCCTCCAAAACATGGAGTGATGGGAGGAATATGTGAATCAAGCCTCCCTAGATGTGTGATGATGATTGTTAGATGCCTACAGGGTAAACATGTCGATATAGTCGACATTGTCACCCTTTATATTTATGAATGGGTAGCTCAGTATAGCTGACACCATGGCATATCCCAGTAGAGGAAAAATAGGATGGGAGCGGAAGAGATCTGGGAAGGACAAAATGATTTTGGAATAGCTTGGGAACCTGAGTGAGAAGGGCTTGGCTATTAAAATTATAACCAATAAATGATCAAAATACAAATTTTAAGTGTCCTCACAAATATAAATGAAAATTCAATCATAGGTCACAATCCTTACACACCCTAAAATACTTATCGACATACTATATAAACCCTAACTTCAGGATAGATTTTTAAGGAGGGGTGTATGTAGTGACCTGTCTACAATTATAGACATGATGTGAACATTAGCATGCATACAACGATTCATATGATAGCTACATATGCATGACCCACATGTTTGCACTAGTATACATATCGACTAATATTGAAAAAATATCTAAGTTAGGTTAATAAATTAATTATCAAATTAAATTCCTAACTCACCATAATATAATGAATATATCAAGTGGGAGCTTTGATATATACCCCCCCCAACACACACACACACATATAATACAAATTAAATTGAATTGAATTACAATAAAAATAAAGTACAATTATTAATTATTTATAAATAAAATAGTTAACTTATTTACAAAACATTATATTAACTACGAAAAAGAAAACAATAATATAAAACCTAATTAATCCAAAGAAATAAATGTGGCAAGCTCAATTCCACAAGTCACGTAATATACATATACCTATTTAAACGCGGGAAGAAAGAGAGATGAGAACCATAAAAAAACATTACAGGTGGCAAATAATGAAGAGGAGACAAGAAGATAATAAGCAAGGGCGTTTGAGAGCTGAGATGGTGAAATTGAGCTTATAAAAGGAGATTTTACAGAGGAAATGGGGGAGGAGATTTTTACAGAGAAGAGGTGTTTCTTAAAAAAGTGATTACAGAGGGAATTGAGCTTTAATTATTCTTTAAATTTTGGGCACAAGGGCCAAAGTACTTCAAATTTGAAGTACTTTGGTGTTGGGTATTGAGATTGTGCTCTGGTTTGCAAGGAGGTTTTGAATGTTTTGGTAACAAAGGAGCAGGAGCGAGAGCCACAACAGATGGAAAACATCTTCAACCACAGAAATCTAGGTAGGTACTCAATCACAAAATTTAGAAATTATGATTTAGAAATTACACAATCAGTAGTATACTCTAAGCATTAATTTTTTCCATATTCCATTAAATCCCTAATTTAAGGTTTCATAATTGGTATCATATGTTTCATATCATTATAATTTATCTATTTCTGAATTGGGGGTTTTACACAAAGAGGGTTCTCTCTTATGAAATCTTCTAGATCTTAGGCTAGGTATATAGATAAAGGTAGAATAATTTTAATATTTTGATGACATGGGAGAGGGGAAATCCATTGGGAAATCCTATGATTGGAAAATATAGAATCCTTAGGCAGGGGCAAGGTAGGCAATCCTTTATGGTGTCTTTGTCAAATTTCTTTGTAGATAGGTTAGCAGAGGAATAATTTAATTGATAATATCTAAAGCATCGAGCTGAGGATGAACTTTAGATATTATGGTGGAGGAAAAAACACTGAAATGTCTAGTAACTTATAATAAAGAACTTGAATATGAATTCTGAAATAAATTTATTTAACTGGACACTTAAGACATAACGTTTAAGAATGACCGTAATACAAGATAACAAAACAAGATATAAACATCACCATAAATGATTGACATAGGAATCCATGAACAAGTAGACTTCAACCTTCATCATTCACTGATTTTTTTTTTTAAATAGAACTACACAATGCACAATGTCTTCTCTCTATCACACACAAACTCACCTCTCATATAAATTTACAAAATATAAAGGAAAAAATCTTTCTCAAGCTAAGGAGGTCGATTTCAACAATTTCCCCAAAGATAGAGTCAGTGACATTAAGATTTAGAACTACCTTTTAGGAAATAGGGATCAAATATCTAGAAACTAGGGGTCAAATATTAGATCATATCTATTGAGTAGTAATATTTGTTATAAAACCGAATGAGGTTTTTGTAGATGAGCTTGTTATTGAGAGAAACATATCTCTGTTTCTGAAAGTTATTCTCCATATCCTCAGAATCCGCGCCCAAAGATCATGAATAAAACAAGAAATGATGAATTCTAAAAAATAGGTTGTAAAAATTCATTCGAATCTTCCAATATATGACACTTTTGAAGAAACTGAATGCAATTTTTGTTATTTAATCTTGAATTTGACTGCTAAAGCAGTAAAAAACACAGCAAAAATGCAGCAAATTTGTCATTTGTCAAATTGAGCATTTCCTTCAACTTTAATTGAGCCAAATCAATTGCATATGATGTAGGGAGCTTCATCAACCTCTTCAGGACCTTCAAACCCCTTATTTTTTTTCTTTATACCACAACCTTTCAGTGGGAATGCAAAACATCTCATGTAGTATAAACACAACAAGTCCTCATTTGGTATCTAGGGCATCTTAGGAGGATGAATAAATAAATAGATGGATTTTTGAAATAAAAAACATGTCTTTATAACCCTCCATGCGGTCCAGAAATTTATTAAAGTGTAATGATGACTTTTCACATTTAAAAATGTCCAAGCGCAACACAAGGGAGAAGCGTACCAACAACCTTACACCTTTCGTACTTGCAAATGGTGACACAGATATGACATACAATCTGATTTGATTATGTAACTGTCTGAGAAGACATCACTAACTTGTCCCAATGATGAAATACCAAACCCACTATTACCATTGTCCATGACTTGGATGACACATTAACCCTAGACATACTAAACCTAGAATTTTCATGAAAATGCTAACTTGATATCTTTCATCACTCAAAAAATTTAATATATCCTATCCTAAATTGACACTAAAGACTTGATCTCACACAAAAACTAAGGACTTGATCTTTATGAGATTAAAACAACACTTTTACAATTTGACCAAAATGATGAAAATATTAAACCCGACTTTGATTATTATAGCATATGACTCTAACAATAATGACCAAACCAATATTATCAACCTTAAAAATATAAAATCAACTAAGATAGTTCATCATCTTAAATTCCAAACCAAAACTAATATCAAAGCTATAAAATTTCCTACTAGTTCCACCATCAAACTTTTCAATCTAGGAGCCAAGTAGAGCTCACAACCAAATATCAGGTTACAACCTTATCTATTGTCATGTTAACAACTTTCATTAAGAAATATCAAACTTCATCAGGCCATCCACATAATCATAACATGAATTATACATCAAGGATAAGTCGTATAAGTTTCATCCACTCATTGTGATATTTTTGCAATAAAAATGAGTGTATAATGAATCATTAAAATTTACTCTTCAACCAATGTTTCATTGCCAATGATTCCAATAAATAATCAATTATTGAATACCAATATTTATCACTGAGAGTTATTATGCCCATGTTGTCAAGTACTAAATATGATCAAAACTCTAACTTGTCATCACTATGAATTCAATCAAGATATAAGCCAAAACATATCTATGAATTGTCAAGCTTCATGTCAAAATCCTAAGACATCATCAATTATCTAAGCTAATATTTCTCATCTATACTAAGTCAATTCAATAAGCCAAATCTTGTTAAACCCTTTCAGTTGTTACCAAATATTGTCATATACTAGTTCCAATGATAAGATATTGCTATGCATGTTCTAGTCCTCTGCAAACACAAGATTAGAAAATACATTCAATTCTCTATAATATGTTAAACATTATGTAGATCTTAAAAACTTTCCTACTCATCCATCACCAGCTCCATGTTTTTTTGTCATACTCCTAGTGCGTGCCTAGTCTTATGCATAAGATTTTAGTTTTTGTGTCCTACAAACTCAACCACACTCATAGGCATTCTTCTATGCAGTTGGGAGGCTTATAACCACACCCTTAATTGTTTCTCCCAATGGTTAAGGCTTGGAATAGGATAAACCTTCTTTTCTTAGTTCATAACTTACCAAAAACCTTTTTCCACAACATCATATGTTTATTCATGACCAAAATTCTTCCTTCTGCAGACATGTATCTTCTTTTCAAATAATAATAGGTGTTAAAATCTCATGAAAGGTTTCTCCCTTTGAATGGGAATCCACTTCAATCATCATCATCATTCAAAATGTTAACCTATCTATCATAATATTGTCATGAATCAACAATATTGTTAGGTCAAAGAGTCAAACTGTATCAGGTTCTAAAACATATATTCGTCATAATCATCAACAACTTCATTGTCACATATGCACATGGTATCAAATATTCATCAAGGGTTAGTGTCATATAATTAGGGAAGCTAACAAGTGTATCATCATACTTCAAGGATCATAATCACTACATCAATTATTTATCATATTACTCGATCACAAAGTTAGGGCATCCAATTGCTTCATACTGTCAAATTTGCTACCTTTATCAAAACCTAACCATGGTCAATAGGAATATCCTGAGCATCAATCTTACTGTTACACTTTTATCATCAAGGTTACCATGCTTATCACAAGCATTAAGAATAGTATCAAGTAAAATATATCAAAATCAATGCATCTAGGAAATTCATCATGTCCAAAATGCACCAATACATCGTATGTGTCAGATATCAAACTTACTTTCATATGTATGTGTGAGTCATTTATTAACTTGATGTTCTTATCATACCTTAGGTCTTGACTATCCATCCAACTTAATAGCTTAATCACAACACTATACATACCTCAAAGTATTCAGATACCCATGCAACTTGTAGCTCTTTCTTGCATATTGTAACTCTTGGATGCTACTTTGAAACCTTTTCATCATGTACCACCAATTCTTTTCTACCTGCACTAAATTTTCTTTCATACACCTTAGATTATCCTCAAAGGGATCTACTTATCACATCTCATCTAGAGGTATTAATATACTCAAATATGCAAGAAGTATAAGAAATAATCAAAATAATAAGTCAAAACAAGAATAGTGTCGCAAAGAAATAACATAATATTGAAAGGTACTTATATTTAACGAGAAGTGATAATCTCCCTCTTGAGCCATCATTTAAGAGTTAGTACTATCCATTATCCATGTAAAAAATTTTCCTTCAATGGTTCCATTGACCTCATCAACAATCAAGCCTAATTGAGGTTATCCCATCTAGGGTTACAAGTGCTAGAACAACTTCTTATTGATCATGATAAGGTTTCAAAAATTCAAAGCTCAAGCCTTTATCTTATTCCAAGTTTCTTCCAAACCCTAACCACATGATATTCATCATGTTGGGTTGTGTTATATTCTTCCCACGACTAACCTACGTAGTGAACCGACGGTTAGAGGGGGGCGGACGGGGTTCGGGGCAGTGCCCCGAGAATTTTTTTTTTGGGACCCTATATTAGGTTGGGCAAACCTACCTATGGTTTTTGGTCCATGGTTTTGGATGCGATGGTTTTCGGTCCATGGTATTGGATGCTTCGGCATGTATA
>APFE031420634.1:0-10849 GCA_000404065.3 Pinus taeda | reverse complement strand
TTACCAAAATGTTGTACGCCATAAACACTAAACCCTAAACCTAAATCCAAAACCCCAAACCTCAAACCCTAAGCCCTAAACCCTAAACCTGAAACACTAATCATTTTATAATATTTGAAAAAGTATTTTGAAACTTTTATTTAAGTGTTTTTTAAAATCATTTGATAAAGTCTTATAAATCCTAAACCTTAGCATGTAAACCCTAAATCCAATACCATAAATCATAAACCCTAAACCCTAAACCTTAAACCCTAAACCACAGATCGTGAATATTAAACCCTAAACCCTCAACATTTTATAACATTTTAAAAATCATTTTGTAATTTTTATTTAATTGTTTATAAGAATTATTTACTAAGGTGTTATAGACCCTCATAAACCACAAACCCTAGACCCTAAACCCTAAACTCTAAACCCTAAACCCTAAACGTTAAACCCTAATAATTTTATAACATTTTGAAAGTCATATTGCAACTTCTACTTAAGTGTTTATTAAATCATTTACTAAAGTGTTATAAACCATAAACCCTAAACTCTAAACACTCAAGCGCAAACCATAAACCATAAAACCTAAACCCTAAGCATTTTATAACATCTAAAAAAAATCTAACTTTTATTTTAATGTTTATTAAGAGGATTTACTAAAATCTTATAAACCCTAGACTCTTAACCCTAAACTCTAAGCAATTTATAACATTTTAAATTGTGTTTTTTAAGTTTTATAAAAGTGTTTATTATAAGAATTTACTAAATTCTTATAATACCTAAACCATAAGCATTTTATAGCATTCTAAAAAGACTTTTGTAACATTTACTTAAGTTTTTATCAAAATAATTTACTAAGTTCTTTTGAACCCTAAACCTTACACCTTAAGCATTTTATAACATTTTAAACCCAAAACAATAAACCCTAAAGCCTAAAATCTAAACCCTAAGTATTTTATAACATTTTAACAGACATTTTCTTACTTCTTTTAAAGTGTTTATTAAAATCATTTACTAATGTGTATAAACCCTAAACCCTAAATCCTAAGCATTTTATAACATTTTAACAAGTGTTTTGTAACTTTTTTTAATGTTCTTATTAAAAGAATTTATCAAAGTGTTATAAATCCCAAACTCTAAACCATAAACCCTATCCCTAAACAATAAGAATTTTATAACATTTTAAAATAATTTTTTGTAACTTTTTAAAGTGTTTATTGAAAGCATTTAATAATGTGTTATCACCCTAAACCCTCAACCCTAAGGATTTTATAACATTTTAACAAGAGTTTTGTGATTTTTGTTTCAGTGTTTATTAAAATAATTTACTAAATTGGAATAAACCCGAAACCCTAAACCTTAAACACTAAACAATAAGCCACTAAACCCAAACCCTAAACCCTAAAACCTAAGCATTTTCTGATCTATTAAAAATAATTTTATAACTCTTATTTAAGTGTTTATTAAAAGAATTTACTATGGTGTTATAAACCCTAAACCCTAAACCCTAAACAATATAAAATACACCTAAACCCTAAGAATTTTATAACATTTTTAAAATCATTTTGTAACTTTTATTCCAGTGTTTATTAAAGGAATTTACTAAATTGTTATAAACCTTAAGCCATACACCCTAAAACCTGAACCTCAAAACCTAAACTTTAAACATTATACCCGAAGACCTAAACCCTAAACCATAAGCCCTATCCCTAAACACTAAGATTTTATAACATTTTAGAATTATTTTTTGTAACTTTTATTCAAGTGTTTATTTAAATAATTTACTAAGGTGTTATAAACCCTAAATCCCAAACTCTAAACCATAAGCCCTAATCATTTAATAACATTTAAAAAGTGTTTTGTAACCTTTTTTAAGTGTTTATTAAAAGCACTTAATAAATTTTTATAAACCCTAAGCCATAATCCCTATAAACTAAATCCTAAACCTCAAGCCCTAAACCCTAAACCATAAACTCGAAGAATTTGATAATATTTTAAGAAGAATTTTGTAACTTGTATTTACGTGTTTATTAATTTTTTACTAAGTGTTATCAACCATAAATCATAAACACGAAACTCTAAACCCTAAACACAAAAACATAAACCATAAATCATAAACACAAAACCCTAAACCCTAAACCCAAAACTCTAAACCCTAAACCATAATCCATAAACCCTAATCCATAAACCCTAAACCCTAAAAATTTTATAGCATTTTAAAAATTATTTTGTAACTTTTATTTAAGTGTTTATTAAAATAATTTACCAAAATGTTATAGACCCTAAATACTAAACCCTGAACCTAAACCAAAATCCCCAAACCTGAAACCCTAAACCCTAAACCCTAAACCCTAAATCCCAAACCCTAAACCATAGACCATAAACCGTAAATCCCAAACCCTAATCCCTAAACCCTAATCATTTTATAACATTTTCAAAAGTATTTTGAAACTTTTATTTAAGTGTTTATTAAGGGAATTTAATAAAGTCTTATAAAACCTAAACCCTAAGCATTTTATAACATTTTAAGAAGTGTTTTGTAATTTTTATTTAAGTGTTTATTAAAAGAATTTACTAAAGTGTTATAAACCTTCAACCCTAAACTCTAAACCACAAACCCTAAACCGTAAACTCTAAACCTAAAATGCTAAACCCTAAACCCTTAACTCTAAGCCCTAAACCCGAAACCCTAAACCCTAAAAGCTAAACTCTAATAGTTTTATAACATTTTAAAAAACATATTGTAACTTCTATTTAAGTGTTTATTAAAATCATTTACTAAAGTGTTATAAACCCAAAACCATGAACTCTAAACACCAAACCCAAACCATAAACCCTAAAGCCAAAACTCTAAGCCCTAAGTATTTTATAACATTTTGACATGTGTTTTCTTCCTTTTTCTAAGTGTTTATTAAAATAATTTACTAAAGTGTTATAAGGCCTAAACCCTAAATGCTAAACCATGAACATTTTATAGAATTCTAAATCCTAAACCCTAAATCCTAAGTATTTTATAACATTTTAACAAGTGTTTTGTAACTTCTTTTATGTTCTTATTAAAAGAATTTATCACAATGTTATATATCCCAAACCCTAAACCCTAAATCGTATCCGTAAACACTATGAATTTTATAGCATTTTAAAATACATTTTTGTCGCTTTTTTAATTGTTTATTAAAAGCATTTAATAAAGTGTTATAACCCTAAACCGTAAACACTAATCATTTTATAACATATTAACAAGAGTTTTGTAACTTTTATTTAAGTGTTTATTAAAATAATTTACTAAATTTTTATAAACGTTAAACCATACACCCTAAAACCTAAACCCCAAAACCTAAACTCTAAACCCTAAACCCCAAGAACCCCTACCATAAACCCTAAATTTATAGCAGTTTAAGAAGAATTTCTAATTTTTATTAAGTGTTTATTAAAAGAATTTATTAAAGTGTTATAAAACCTAAACCATAAACATGAAAACCGTAAACACTAAACCCTCAATATGTAAACTGTAAACGTAAACCCCCAAACCTAAACTAAACATTTCCCAATGAATATTAACAAGATTTTTTGATTTTTGTAACTTTTTTTTTTAAGTTTTTATTAAAAGCATTTACTAAAATGTTATAAACCTTAAATCCTAAACCCC
The DNA here is from genome assembly GCA_000404065.3 of Pinus taeda. NCBI lineage: Eukaryota > Viridiplantae > Streptophyta > Pinopsida > Pinales > Pinaceae > Pinus > Pinus taeda. Next base: position 7,215 of record APFE031420634.1, on the reverse strand, counting down.
AAGCCCTAAACCTTAAACCATAAACCTTAAGAATTTTATAACATTTTAAGAAGAATTTTGTAACTTTTATTTATGTGTTTATGAAAATAATTTCTAAAGTGTTATAAACCCTAAACCATAAACACAAAACCCTAAACCCTAAACACAGAACATAAACACTAAAACCCAAAACCCCAAACCCCAAACCAAAAACCCTAACCTGTGAACCCTAAACCATAACCATTTTATAACATTTTTTTTATTTTGTAACTTTTATGTAAGTTTTTATTAAAAGAATTTACCAACATGTTGTAGACCCCAAGAACTAAACCCTAAATCTAATCTGAAAAACCCAAACCTTAAAACCTATATCCTAAACGTGAAACCCTAAATCCAAGTCTTATAAAACCTAAACCCTAGCATCTAAACCCCAAACCCTAAACCTAAATCATGAACCCTAAACGCCAAACCTTAAACCCTAAACCCCAAACCGCAAACACTAAACCCTAAGCCCTCAACATTTATAACATTTTAAAAAGCGTCTTGTAATTTTTATTTAAGTGTTTATTAAAATAATTTTCTGAAGTGTTATAAACCCTCAACCCTGAATTGTAAACCATAAACCCTAAACTGTAAACCCTAAAATCTAAACCTGAAATGCTAAAACGTAAACGGTAAACTCTAAACCCTAAACCCTATACCCTAAACGCTAAACCATAATAATTTTATTTAAAAAAACATATTTTAACTTCTATTTAAGTGTTTATTAAAATCCTTTACTATTGTGTTACAAACCCTAAAGCAACTCTAAACACCAAACCCCAAACCATAAACCCTAAACGCTAAGCAATTTATAACAGTTTAAAAAGTGTTTTTAACTTTTATTTAAGTGTTTATTATAAGAATTTACAAAGTCTTATAAACCCTAAACCTTAACCATATTATAGAATTCTAAAAATACTTTTGTAACTTTTACTTAATCTTTTATCCAAATAATTTAGTAAGGTCTTGTCAACCCTAAACCCTAAACCTTAAGTATTTTATAACATTTTATACCCTAAGCATTCAATGAGATTTTAACAATATTTTCGTAACTTCTTTTGAAGTGTTTATTAAAAGCATTTACTAAAATGTTATAAACCATAAATCCTAAACCGTACTAATTTTATAATGTTTTAAACCAAAAATCGGAAACCCTAAAGTTGAAACTGTGAACCCTGAGTATTTTATAACATTTTAACAAGCGTTTCTTCCTTTTTCAAGTGTTTATTAAAAGCCTTTACTAAAGTGTTATAAACACTAATATCTAAACCCTAAACCATGAGAATTTAATAGAATTCTAAATCCTAAAACCTATCCCTAAACAGTAAGAATTTTATAAGGTTTTAAAATACATTTTATAACATCTTATAAAGCCTAAACCCAAAGAATTTTACAGAATTTTAACCATAGTTTTGTAACTTATGTTTAAGTGTTTATTAAAATAATTTACTAAGGTGTTATAAAACCTAAACCGTAAACCCTAAACACTAAACCCTAAATCTTAAACCCTAAACCCTAAACTCTAAACCCTAATAATTTAATAACATTTTAAAAAGTGTTTTGTAAGTTTTTTTAAGTGTTTATCAAAATCGCTTAATAAATTTTTGTAAACCCTAAACTCCAAACCCTAAACCCTAAACAATAAACCCTAAACCCTAAAGTGTAGGCATTCTATGACATTTTTAAAAGCGTTTTGTAACTTTTACTTAAGTGTTTACTAAAACAATTTACTAAATTGTTATAAACCTTAAACCATATATAAAAAAACCTAAACCCCAAAATCAAAACCCTAAACCCTAAAATCCAAGCCCTCAACCCTAAACCATAAACCCTAAGAATACTATAATAGTTTAAGAAGAATTTTGTAACCTTTATTTAAGTGTTCATTAAAAGTATTTACTAAAGTTTTGTAAACCCTAATCCATAAACACAAAACCCTAAACCTTAAATAGAAAAACATAAACCCTAAACCCCAAAACTTAAAGCCTAAACCCTAAATTCCAAATCTCAAACCTTTAACCCTAAACCCTAACCTGCTTATAACATTTTAAAAATTGTTTTGTAACTTTTATTTAAATGTTTATTAAAAGAATTTACCAAAATTTTGTAGACCCTAGAGACTTAACCTTAAACCTAAACCCAAAATCCTAAACGTTAAACCTTAAACCTTAAACCCTAAACCCTAAATCTCAAACCATGAACCCTAAAACCTAATCATTTTATAACATTTTGAAAATTATTTTGAAACATTTATTTAATTTTTATTAAAACCATTTAATAAAGTCTTATAAACTAACACTAACCCCAAACCATGAACATTAAACCCTAAACCCTAAGCATTTTATAACTTTTTAAAAAGAGTTTTGTAATTTTTATTTAAGTGTGTATTAATAGAATTTACTAAAGTGTTAAAAACCCTAAACCCTAAACTATAAACCATAAACCTTAAACCCTAAACACTAAACTTTAAACCTGAAACCCTAAACACTAAAACCTAAAATCTAAACTCTAAACCGTAAGTCCTTGACTCACAACTCTATCTCTCATTATATCAGAGCATAATGTTGGAAAGACCAATGCTTATAGACATGTTGATCATTGTCTCTAAAGGTACATTCGCACCTAGGTGTTCACTGAGTATGACCTTATAGGACTATTCCTATCTTTGGTTCTGAGCCCTAAGATAATATAGGTCCTCTTTCCTACTCTCATCTTGGATTCCCTACATATCCTCAAAGAGCCTCAGATGCCATATGATTACCCAACCCTCCATTATTTCTTCCAAAGTAAATACAAGAATGTTGTGCTTAGATTTCTCTTCATGGCCTTCACTTAGGCTTACGATTTTTAGTCTTGGTCTAGTGCATGACACATGAAATAGAAAAACACAACTGTCACTCCTTTTTAATAAGGGGTGATGTAATCCAAGCTCCCTCTTAGCAAAGGTGGTGGTGGTGGTGGTGAAGGCGAAGTAGAAGGTAGAGGAGGAGGTGGAGGAGGAGATGGAGTAGGAGGAGGAATGGAAGGAGGTGCTAGCAGTGGACGATGTCGAGGTGGAGGATGAGGAGAAAGAGGTTGAGGTAGAGGCATTGGAAGTGGTAGTGGTGGTGGTGATGGAGGATGTGGAGGAGGAGGAGGAGGAGGAGGAGGAGTGTGCTGAGGAGTTGAGGAGGATGTGGTGGTGGTGGTGGTGGTCGAGAAGGAGGAGGAGGAGGAGGGTGTGGTTGAGTTGAAGGAGGTGGAGGTGGTGGTGGAGGTCATGTTGTTGGTGGTGGAGGTGTGGAGTTTTTGGATGAGGAGGCATAGGAGGATGGATGTGTTGGTGGAGGTGGAGGACAAGGAGCAGGAGGAGGTGGAGGTTGAGGTGATGGAGGAGGTGGAGGGAAAGGAGGAGGAGATAGAGGAGGAGGGGGTGGTGGTGGAGAAGTAGGTGGACATGGAGCTGTAGGAGGAGGAGGTGGATATGGAGATGGAGGAGGAAGAGGAGGATGAAGTAGAGGAGGAGGAGGAGGTTGACATGGAGATGGAGGAGGAGGAGGAGGATAAAGTAGAGGGGGAGGAGGAGGTGGTTGAGGTGGATAAGTGGGAGGACAAAGTGGAGGTGCAGGAGGAGGAGGAGGTGGTGAGGTTTTGGTGGAGGTGGAGGAGGAAGAGATGAAGGAGGAGGATGACAAGAATGTGGAGGAGGGGGATGAGGTTGAAGAGGAGGAGGATGTGGAATTGGAGGTGGAGGTGGAGGTGGAGGATCATTGGAGGATGAGGTGACGGTGGAGGTGGAGGTTGAGGTGGTTGAAGAGGTGAAGTTGGAGGTGGAGGTTTAGCTTGAGAAGGAGGAGGAGGAAGTGGAGGAGGAGGAGGTGGTGGTGGAGGAGGTGGAAGTGGAGGTGGAGGAGGAGAAGTAGGAAAAGGAGGAGGGATTGGAGGAGGTGGAGGTGGAGTTGGAGGTGGTGGTGGATGATGAGGAGGAGGAGGAGACAAAGGTGGAAGTGGAGGAGGAGGAGGAGGAGGTGGTGGTGGTGGATGAGCTGGCAGAGTAGGAGGAGGAGTAGGATGTGGAGGCGTAGTTTTCGGAGGAGGCAGAGGTAGAGGAGGTGGAGGCTAAGGATGAAGTAGAGGAAGAGGCAGATTTCAAGGTGGGGGAAGAGGAGTTGGTGGAGTTGGAGGAGAAGAAGGAGGAGGAGGTGGTGGTGGAGGTGGAGTTGGAGGAGGTGGTGGAAGAGGAGGAGGAGGAGGAGGAGAAGAAGATGGTGGAGGAGGTGGAGGTGGAGGAAAGGAAGAGGAGGAGGAGGAGGAGGAGGATGTGGATGATGAGGAGGACGAGGTGGATGTGGGCGATTAGATGATGGAGGTGGAGGTGGAACTGGAGATATGGAAGTTAATTTAAGATTGATGTCTTATATTCAAATAAATTGTCACTCTCTTCTACACTGTTGGAAATGAAAACTACAATTTCATGAATCTAGAACATATCTCTTCACATACATAATATCTTACGATTAAATGATAAGTAATTCATTTAGAAATATTTAGTTTATTCACAAATATAGTCATTCACATACATGAAATTTCTTTTATGTTTAGATCTGATATCTCGGCCAAGAATTTGAAGCATTTATCAAGATCAAAATTTTGAGTTTATTTTGTTTAAACCTTTTGTTTCTTTGTAAAACACTTATAGTTCTAATTTTATTGTTCAATGAAGCATTTGTTAGGGAATGACTGGTTTCATCTAATTATCATTGATTTAAAAAGCGTTGGGTTAAATTTAACGTTGTTACTTGGATAAGAAGCCTTATGTTCTTCTTAGTTTATGTTTACTTGAGAAACATAGGATATTAGGAATCATATATGGCTTTGTTTATTATTTTGGTATTCTGCATATTTTGCGTAATTATCATTTGGTGTAATCACATAGAGCTTACATGAATAGCTAATGTGTACTCATATAATATAAATAGAAAAAATATTATAGTATTGTAAACTTTTGAAGGAATCACTTGATTAGACATAGTAAGAAGTAAATATATTGTATAAATTGTCCTTATGAATAAAAAGAAAGGTTTACACTATTCGGGCCATAAGACAACCAAAACTATTTTATCATAATTAAATATTTTCATTAACAAAGAGGGTAAATCCGTTGAATTTTAATCAATATACATACATTTTTTTAAGTGTCATGCATTTTGGGAAAAGAACTAGATATATAAGGGTTTTAGTTAAACTCAAACAACATCAAATTTCCTTACAGCCATCATCAAGTGAAAATGGAAACTGACATCAAAACCCTGTAAAGAGGAAGCATTTGATAAGTACTTGAAGGCTAAAGCATAGGTGGAAAAAATTGCATGAATTTTGATTCCAAAACAATGTCACCAGATCACCCAAGTTGGTCATAGACTAATGTACACACACAAGAAAGGAATTCCTCTGTTTGAATTGGAATCACTTTAAATTAATTAGGAAAAGAACATTATAGAAGGTTTTGAGATAACTAGAGTCTAACCTTAGTAATATAGATGACATCCTTCAATCCGATGCTTTGTTTCAAACGAAATAACATTAGTACTGTACATATAAGCTTTTAAAAAGAAAAATTATATCGAGATGAGAACCAAGATACAATTTAATCATAGAGTGAGAATTCTAGAAAGATTGTACAATATTGGAAGGAACTCAGTGTATGAAGGGTAGTTCATTTTGAAATCATTAAGAAAAGTAGAAATTACCCTGAAATCCTTTGAGGAAACCAAAACCAACTTATGATACATCACAACCACAAAGTAAGAAGTAAAAACTTACAATAATATACCAAATATGCAAGAATGGCTATACTATAATAAACATAAGTGAATGTAGAGGAAGCAAATACATTGTGATGTCTTAGTGAAAGATTTCATCCATACCACATTTTACAAGGACTCTTTTTCTAAGAGCGTGAGATGGACATAATTTTTTCACATACATTACACATAGAATCAAATAATCCCAAAACATCAATGTTCTGTTTTTGGAAAACCTCATTGAGAGAATTATATTCAATAGAGTAATGTTCATTCTTTCAACTACTTAGTTTTGTTGAGAATTGTATGGAACTATGCTCTTATGTTGAATCTCGTGCTTGCAAATATATTTTTCATATTCATTAGATTGCATTATATTCCATTAATGGTATGAAGAGATCCAATGTGTGATTATGCTTCATATCCAATCCATACATGGAAATCCTTAAATGTTTTGAAAGCTTGAGATTTAATTTTTAGTAAGTACACCCAACACATTATAGTGTAATCATCAATATAATATTTTGTACGTTTATTTTCATTATCATAATTAAAATGCATAGGACCACACAAACCCAAATGTATATGTCCAAATTTTCTATATGAATGAAGGGGCCTTGCTAGTGATTGTGAACAACAAGCAAGTGGCGAATGATTATGCATAATTATAGACCCATATAAATAAGAAATTTTAAAATCCCACATATATTTAGTAGGGTACTCAATTAACATATTTAATTCTTAAAGTGGTTATGTATAACAAAAGAAACATGTTGAGTTACCATCCTCTAGGAGTTAAATCACCCTTGATGAGGAAGGGGTGTGCTTAAGTAAAGCGAAAAATGAGATAATATTGACGGATATTCTATGAGGTCTTGGTAGAATAAACAATGTTCCAATGTAAATAAGCCTAATAATTTTCCATGTAGTAGAGAAATTTATGGGGTAAATATTCCGAGGTTTTCAAAATAGAATAAAAATAAAAATACGCTGTCAATTTGACATTTTTTAATTTAGTTTTAAATTTATATGCTAAAGTTTATACTTTAAAATTGTTTTATACTAAAATAATATTAAAACTCTCAATATTTTTATGGAAATATCATTAGAAATTTAAAATTATGGATATTAGGGAGTAGTAATGTTAGGAAAGGTTTATAAGCTTTAAAATAAATTTCCATTCTTGAAAGTTTTGCTATTAGATAGAACCCTTTGAGAAGAAAGAAAAAACATGTCATAGTTGTGGAAAATATATATAAGAATTAAGTGATTAAAAGAGAAGATAACATGAGAAATTCTTGAATAAAACTAACATATGGGGAATAACTAACAAGGAATAAAGTTGTGGGTCATTTAATGTTTGCATGTTGTGAGGCTTTGTGACATAGTACTCATGAAAATCCTCAATGCT
>APFE031420628.1:1867-12656 GCA_000404065.3 Pinus taeda | reverse complement strand
ACCAATAAAGAACACTGATTTTAGGCTAGTAAACTGATAAAAAGGTTTGATTTGGGATTTTTAGGGTTTTTGTGGAAAATTGGGGAAAGGCAATTTTGGGTGCGGGGATTGGACACAGTTTTTGCAGGGGTTTCTTTGGGGGGAGGTAGGAGACTGTATTGATGCCTTTGAAAGATTTGTATGGATGAGAATGACTGGTGAGGAGCTAAGGAGAGCAAGCAATCACCTTGAATTCTCCTTAAACAGCTGAAAACATTGATATTAAGCAAACTTAAAGGCAGAGCATAGCAACCATGAATTCTACCTTAACACTTCATTTGCCTAATTTGCAGAAGAAAAAGTAAGAAGAGATTCACATAACAAACTTACAAGTACAAAGATAAACACACCATCAATACATGTAACCACAAGAATCCCAAAAAGGACTACAAAACCCTGGGTCTTCCTTAGCCAAAAATTGCAGAGATACAATGAGTAATACAATAGAAGCTTTCTCCCTCAAGAGTCCAACCATGAAAATAACTAAGAAAGTACATAATATAGGCAAGCTAACATCTTTACTTTCCTCTAGGGGTCTAGCTCACTATCCTAGGAGCTGTTTCAACCAATTCTAAACTAAGCACTGAAAACTAGGCAATCAAAACAACTTGCCTCTATAAGTTAGGAAACCAATTCATTCATTAAATTTTACCTATCTTATGAATGAATCTTCTAGAAGAGATAAATAAGTGTCTAAACATCATGAAATTACATCATTTACAACAAGGAGGATGAAAATCAACTCCAAAAAGTGAAATCCAGTCAAAACTGCGTTTTGCTGAGCTGTAGGTACAATTTCTGTGCAAACTGCCTAATGGGTCGCGCGCAATTCGTGGATGGGTCGCGCGCCTTTGGAGGCACGTTTGAGGCACTTCCATGTGTCCCAATGAGGCACAAGTGGGCTTGTTGGAAAGGGCTGGATGTCTAATTTCCAACCCAAGTCGAATTTCTGAATTTGGTTGTCATTTGCCCCTCCAAAATTGCAATCTCCCAAGACTGCTTCCTGTGTGTCAAAAATGTGGCAGAAAGTCATTTTTTGCCTATTTTTTGACTTTCTGGAGGCCCAAAACTTGGTGAAATTTCTTAGTAATGGCTGATCAAGTGTAACGTTCCATGACAAATCCAGAAATGCTGAGTTTTCCCAAAATGGAGTTTCCAAACGAAAGGGTCGCGCGCGACGCTCGACGCATCGGTGGAGAAAACCTGTTTTTTGCCAGAAAAATCAAAAATGACCCAAAATGCTCAAAAAAATTTTGAAATTTGTGCCGGAGTTGATTTATTTAGTATCATGCTCCTTCAATGAAGCCTCAGCCAAGATGTGGAGGGGATCGGGCCTTTTTCTTCGTTTGAGTGCCTTGGCCAACCGTCCTTGGATCTGGCGATTATAATTTTGACATTTCTCTAAAACCATGACACATGTGCAAAAAGTGAAGGAGGTTTTTCTTATTTGGAATGTTGTGGACAAACACCTCTATCAGGTTTCCCAAATTCATCTTTTATTGCTCTGAAACACCAGTTGAGTGAAACTTATCCCGATGTGTGAAACAAGGAATTTTGTCGAAATGAAGTGAAATGAAGGGGATAAGGGGCTTCTAAATTCTTGAGAAAATTTTTGGAAGTAGGGAGGGATGTTAGGAAGCAGGGGAAAGTGGAATCTCAGAGATTGAGTGAGGGGAAGGGGTCCAAAAGGGCAAAACACAGGCCCAAACTAGAAAATTGCCAAGTTGTAGCTAGAAACTAGGGTTTGTGCGAAAATGAGGAATTTGGGGAATCTCAGTGATGGGAAGCACTTGGTAAGGTACTTTAAGGATAGGGGAAGGTGTATGAACATCAGGAAACAAGTTTTGCCGATGATTTGACCGTCCAAGAGAAATTGCATTCAAAACCCTAGGAGAGGGAAATGACCTTACCTAGGCGCAACTGAAGCATGAACAAGGTGTAAAATGACTCATTAGACACTGAGATGATAATGAAAACCCTATGAATGATGATAGACTCATCTGAATAGTGACATAGATTGGAATTTGGGAAACTTTGAAAAGAGTGAGAGAAAACCCTAGACCTAATGCCTAGTGACCAAATTTTGCTTGAAGACTCACTGAAATGACAAAATTTGACCTTGACACTTCAAAATCACTTTGTAAGAGCATATTTGATCACTGGAGGAAGGCTGGAAAGACTGACACTAACATGTGGGACAATGGTGCCATTGATGTGCACATCTACTATAGGGCTTCTAGGTTCCAAATACTTTGGACATATTACTTGCCCCAGCATTAAGTCGGGCAGTTTTCCAATGACATTAATGGTAGGAGCATCTCTTATTCACCTCCCTGGATGCCTGAAGAACTTCTCCTTAATCAACTTGTTGTAAATAGATACATCTTTAATACCTTGGAGAAGTGGAATTTTGACACATAAGTTTTTCAATTCTCCCAGAAGTTCAGTCTCTTCTGGGGTAGGTTGGAGTGGATGGGTTAATCTCTTAGGAAAGGGTGGTGGATTTAATTTAAGCATGATTTCCTCTCTCTTCCTCAACCTCCCTAGGTGGAGGTAGAGGTTGGTTGTCCGGGAGTACTCTCCCAGATCTCATGTTGATTTCCTGAATTTACACAGCATAAGTTGAATAGGATGTCTCTCCACTATATACTTGTTGTGTCTAACTGTTGTTCAGGTTTAGATTTGGATAGGCAGGCATCTGGGGTTTTTTAGGTGGAGCAGAGTGAAAAAATTGTGGTTGAGCAGGTGGTGAAGGAAATAAAGTTGGAACATTGTTGTATGGGGGCCTCCACCCACGGGGTGGTGCATTCCATTTAGGTTGTGGTGGAGCATATGGTTGAAATGACTGGTTGGTTGGCTAGGAATGATACTGAGGTGCAAAGGGCCAAGGAGGAGGTGTAGACTAGGAAGGATGAGCATGGGGGCCCCAAGAAGTTATGGATGTGATCTGGTTGGGGTTGTAATATGCATGGGATGACCCTTGCATGCCCTGTTAGTATAGCCTAGGCCCATAAGGTGTCCTTTAGTTTATGTAGGAGAGTTTCTCAGTGACCCCTTCAGCTCCTTGATATATAGATTTTAGTCCAGGTAGAGAAGGAAACTTGTCCGTGGAGTGGTTTTCCTCACAGACTGAGAAAATTTCAATAGAATTCAATGGACATTCATTCCTAAGGTGCCTCTTGGTTCATCTAGGGCAGAAAATGGTTAAGGCTCTCTCTGCTTCCTCCTGTTTTCTCTTAATGTGCATAGTCTCCATCTGTAAGGAAAGGGTTTGTAGAATATCACTCTTGAAATCCTCAAGCATGTTTCCAATTTCACCCTTGATGGATGAATTGGAAGAGGATGGACTAACCATAAGTTGACTACCCCCCCCCTTTTTCCTAGCTTCCCTAGAATGGTTTCTAAAGACAATCTTGATATCCTCATAGGTTAACTAGTAGATATCCCCTCTTGCTAACAAGTTTAGGGTATCGAGATGATCTTACCTTACTCCTCTAAGCAAGATCGGCTTCAGTGACTCAGGGTCAAGTGTGCACCTGGCCCTTTTGTAGCTAATCCTGAATCTTTCTTCATAATCCTATATGGATTCATCATGCCCTAAGGTCATCTTAAAAAATTCCTCTTTAGTGTCTTTAGACCTACAGTAGTATTGATACTTTTTGTTGAAGGCTTGTTGCATCTGAGCCCAAGTTGTGATGCTATCTCTAGGTAAACTCATGAACCAGTGCAAAGTTACATTCTTGAGAGTGGATGAAAATAATTTCAACTTTTGCTCATCATTGGTGTATTCATAGGTTTGGAATATGACAGCAAACTGAAATAAGAAAGTGTTTGGATCTTCTGAGGTCAGGACATGGAAATGAGGAAGGGAAAAGGGGCTTATATTTTTCATCTTAGTATCCCCATTAGTTTCCCTAATGGGGAAGGCACCCTCAACTCTTTCTCTATTTCCTCTGTCATTTATGTTTTCAGCCATTAGTTCAGTAGGAATGGGTTCTTCTTCTTCTTCTTCCCCTGTAAGTTCTTCAAATATTTTTGGTTGCTCACCAAAGGGTTCCTCTAGTTCACAGCCACCAAAGAAGATGGAAGGTTGGTTGTTTGAAGTAGTGGGGGTATTTGGAAAAATTTCCCTAAGTTATCCCTATTCCTATGAGGCATGAAAAAAATGTTTTTGCTTTGTTTTGTGTTTTTTTCAAACTTGGAAAGTACTTGCAAAATTAAAATTGCAGACTAAATAAGAACTACTAACTGAATGAAAAATTAACTGCTTGATTGAAATCTCACTTGTAGAATGGAAAGGAAAGCAAAGAATACAGAATGGAAAAGAAAGCAAACAAAATTACTTTTGCAGAAATGAAACTAATAGCATAATATTAGAAACAAGAAATGGAAGAAAGAAGCAATAATAACATATTACTCAGACACCTCCCTGGAAACAGTGCCAAGTGATAAGCACCAGTATTGCAGCAAGAATGTTGCAACTCCTAGGGCTACCAGCTTTACTTATCAACCCGGGGTTCGTACAAACTTGAAGGTGAGAGTGTTGTATACTCAAGTAAAAGTGATGGTTCTACATTTTGTAATTGTTGATCTGGCGAGAGACCACTAAGTTTTTCAAGCCATACTTCTATGGATTTGGAAGAAGCTTGATTGTTGATGAGAGAAAGATAAATCTACTCTAGTAGAAAGATTGTCTACTACAATAAGGAAAAGGACTGAAATCCAATGCTAAATACACACCATTTCCTAACTAACTGCTGAGAAACTATGCTTTACAAGAATTCCAAGCTAACATGTATGAAATGCTAGTGTCCTAAGCATGGAAGTTCAAAACATCAAACAGAACTACTGTGCATGTAAATGGCTGAAATAAATATATTTTTTTCCTTTTTATTCTTTTTATGGAAAAACAAGTGTGAAATCTAATCTCTTTTAGTGAGCTCATAGGTGGCTTAAGGATGTTGGTGGATGGTTGGGAGGCTTGGGAGACCCTTAGGTGACCTTTTGTGTCTTCCTAGAGGTTTTTCCTGAATTCGGCCTCAAAACAGACCACTAGGGGAAAACCTACAGGATGTCCTAAAAACCTATAGGATTCCCTATCTTTCTACAGGATACAGCTGAGAGAGAAACGATGGGTGTTGAAGGTGATGGATGGCTTAGGGAAGGTGTTTTGTGGGTGGAATGGAGTGATAAAATGCCTAAGATCACTCAGAACTCAAAACCAAGGTTGGGAGATGGTTGGATTTGCTCAACATGCTTAGAGAAGTTTCCTTGTAAAATGATGGAATTGGTGAGGGTTTTAGTGAAAGCAAGGAATGGTCATGGATAGATGAAGTTGGGAGGAGGTTTCTTGCTATGATATCTTTATCTACTTTTGAAACACCTGCTCTGCATCAAGCATTGATAATTGCCAAAAAAATCATGTAAACAAGACAAATTCCAATAAGCTAGAAAAACAGAGTTTAATGAGCTAGTTTTCTACTTCATGCATGAGGAAAATTGTAGAATAAAATCAAATCATTGATGAGACCTATTGTAAGAATGAAAATGGATGAAATTTCAATTAAATCCTACACTTGAAAACTGATCAAATGATGGTTCAAGTACAGTAAACTCTAAATTCCATGAAATCTGTCTTTTTGGGGCTGCATAGGGTCCCTTTCCTCAAATCATGATCCCTGAAGGAAGAGGTGAGGCCAAGAAACCTACTAATAGCTTTGTGATGCTCCTTTTATCCCTTCTAACCTGTTGTGAAGTAAAGCACAAATGGAAACAAACTAATAAACAAACTAATCACATCTACACTACTTGCAATGAAATACTTCTAAGAACAATTTAACCATGAATCTATGAAACTAATCTAAGCATACAAATACAAGAAGAGGAACCTTTGATGCTAGGGTTGGGACCTAACCCAAGAGCTTTAGCCCTCTAAGTTAACTCAACGCTGGATCAAGAAAAATCTCATTCTCATTATCAAAACAGAAAATTACATAGCAATGTCTTCGACAAGTCTGGAGCATGAAAATAACTAGAGTTTTTAGAACAAAAATTTGAATCCTAATGAGGCTTTAGGCCTCTTTATTTATACAATTGAATTCCGCAACGATTTCCTTAAATTTATGGAGGCTCGGCTCCCAAACTTGAGATGAACTAACTCTTTGACTATCACTTGCTCGACTGCCTTTTGATCTTCATGACTTGATTGCTTGTACTACGAGCTAATATGATTGATGGAGGAATATTCGAATGAGGGAGGAGTAAATGAGGAGGATTTACCTCCTACAATCTCTCTTCGTTGTCCCATTCAAGTTTCAAACGTTAATTTTGCCAAAATTCCTTTATTTTCTCTCACAAACCTGCATTCAATGCACATTAGTCCACTAGGCATAATATCTCACTTTAACTCATCTCATTAAACAAAATATAATCAAAACATGTAATAAATTGCAAGAATAATTGATTTGACTAGGCTAGGAGGTGAATTAAGGTCCATATAGTTACCCAATGATGAGGCTCATCAACAAGACCCGCATTCGATCAATTGCCTGAGTTAACCAGGAAATTCATTTGCAACACTATGTTAGGACCAGGTCTTGCTGAGACAGCAAGCACCGGAGGAACTGTTGCCTCCGAGGGAGTGGCTCCCGAAGTCATGAGCATGGAGGCTCCAACTCCTGTGCCTACAGTGCCGAGGTCACCTAGGCCGAAGCCTACACCTGTGCGTGAAACCCAGAAGATGAAATTGATGCCAGTGTGTGAGTTGCCTAGGAAGTATTTTGCTGCCCAAACACAGAAAAAGGACAAGAAGCCTGAGAAGGTTGTATATTTGGAGGCTGAAGAGGGTGCTAAAGATATAGATGTTGAGGGTGCAGAACCCATCACCACATTTTCGGAATATGTCCCTCCAGACAAAGGAATGGCAAAGGTCACCAAGGATCCAGACTCGGGGAAATTTGTCATTCACATGTTCCTGTTACCAGAAAAGATAATCTTCGAAGGTTCGCGCCTAGCGTGGGTTCCCCTTTTAAAGATGGAAGATTGGACCTGGATGACCATGAGAAGTTCCCCCACCTCACAATAGAGAATTATATGAGACAAGTGTATTACAAAGACTCTGGTGTCATTGAGTTGGATTCAGTTGAATGGATCTGCAGAGTAGAGCAATCCAGGTTGTTGAACTTGCTATGGGTGCCCCACTACCACCGCTCTAACATTAATAGCACCTATATACGACAGCTACTTACTCTGTTGAATGATGGCTGCTTATGGCTTGGCATGCCTATCCCCATCACGGACATGCTCATCCATAAGATCATGCTCTTGCCACATGAGGGGTAGAATCCAGCTAAGGAGTTTGGCAGAAAGACAAGCGAGAGAGACTTGGTAGAGAAGATGAAAAAGAAATTTGAGCTTATCAAGAAGCTGTGCGGTTACTCCATAACATCCATCAACGATCCTGTGGTAAAAATTGCCACCAAATACTAGCTGACAAGGTTATAACAAAGTTTCACGCGGATAAGGTTCTAGCGGCTGTGATCTCGTTAGCTGCACAATGCACGGAAGGTGTGCAGTTTAACTAGTTGCGCTATTTATGTAGTGACTTCCTTGTGAATTGTCGCAAGGCCTAAGATGACAGCAAGACCTTCCACTACGCGTGGTTGTTGCTCTCCATTTTGCTAGTTTCTTAGGAGTTGCCGAAGGATAGCCAATTTCCTCCATTGAAGGCAGGATTTCCAGAGGCTGCACAATTTGCCTCCCTCCGGGCCATGAAGGACCCCAGGTGGATCACAAAAATGAAGATTTTCTAGGTATTGATGGAGGTGAGCATCTGCATGATCAACAAGTGCCCACGGTTTTCCCCAACCATGTATGAATAGTTATCCGAATATGCGGAGTTCAAGGTAGAATTCCACCATGTTTACATTTGGGCATGGAAGGACCCATAGCAGAAGTGGTTCGATCTGTCGTATCTCGCTACTGATAATTCCATACAGGAAGTAATCAAGCATTGGCCAGCAAACTGGCACTCTCTATCTAACTTGGTCGTATGTACCAGAAAAGGCACGGGGAGCTCAGCGAAGAAGAAGCGAAAGGATGAAGCGAAATAGGTGGCACAAAATTTGGCCGCGCAGTGAAATAAGGTAGACGAAGAGAAGGCCCGAATGGAAAAGGAGTGCGCTCTAAAGGAGCAGGTTGAATAGGAACAACACGACTCTGAAAAAAGTGGTAAATCCCCTTCACCCAAAACCGAGGACGAAGAACAGTCAGTGCAGGGCGGTGGAGGTAATGAGGGGATGAGCACCCCTTTTCAGGTACGGAAGCGCAGAAAACAACAGTAAGAGGGGTCCCAGAAGAAGACAAAGGCGACTAAACCACAAGTTGATCCCATTACACTCACGAAGGGCGATCTCGATGAGATCGGGAACAAATTGCGCGACACTACAACCGAACTATTGTAGCAATTTGAGCAACAGTACATGTAGTCATTGGGTAATGTTCAGAAGGATTTGTGTGAACTGCAGATCCAGACCATAAGAATACAGGTGGGCGCAGGTTAGGTGAGCGTCGCACAAATGAGCCTGGCACCGGGGACAAGTCAGGATGTCGAGCTGGTCATGAAAGTGGACCTCAGGACAGTTGCCGCTGCCAGAAGGGTCCCTAAGCGTGGAATCAGATGATGACAAGATCATCATTAGCACCCTGAATAACATCGGCCTCAATATTGCAGCACTCCCTAATGAGTTTCTTTATGCGTTGCAGACAAGAGTGACAATGAAATTGAGACCACGAGAGCAGTGCACTCTCAGTTTAATAAGCAAGTAGTGGGTGAACAATGAGCAAATTTTCACTGAGAATGTGCAGGCCCTGAAAGAAAGATATACGATCCAGGCACAGAACGCCCAGTTGGCAGCCATTGTTGTCGAAGCATGCAAAATAGTGCCAGAGTTGCACATACCTGAGGACGCGCAACTAGAGGCCAAGATCCGGAAAATCTTTGCGGGTGTCCGCAATGTAAAGGCAGAGGTGGCAAGAGTTCGATTTGAAATCAATATGAAAATCACGAAGCTAGAGCTTAAGTCACGGCCTTTGACTCCGCCCGAAGTCAGAGAACAGTGCGGAGTCACCATCAAGGAAGGGATGGCTACTGTGGATGCTGCAGTCGTGGACTGCACAGCTTTATTTGAATAGGCCATGGAGTTGGTGACAACCCTGTAGGAAGATCCCAACCTGCAGATATTGAGTATAGATATTCATGAACCCCAAAAGCAATATGACGAGGTTAGGGTGACGGCATGCTCAATTACTACAATGTAGCTCCTCGCCAAGTTACAGGAGGGGAAGCAACTCCTTGCACAGGTGGAAGCAACGCAGAAAATGGAAGCAGTGATTAAGGCTAGGTTGGGTCCTTGGTTGGAAGAAGCCTACCAAGTCTCAATCAGCATCCAGGAGAAACTAATGAACTTGCAGCTCACACAACAGAAGATCAAGCTGGTCGGCAAATACCAGCCACGGAGCAGCTAGTTGAACAAGTGAAGCAGGCAACCACGCAGATTGCGGCTGAAGTAGCAGTTATGCAGGTGGAGCTAGGGTATCTTCGCAACAAGATCACCACACCAGTCGAGTGACTCGACGACGAATCACGACCTTTGTGTTGGGGGCCTGTTGGGATGGGGTCCCTTGGGTCAGTTATGGAAAATCCCAAGTTTTGATGTAAAAAGATGTAAAGTCTTCGCAAATTGTGGACGCAAAGCGGGTAGCTAGTCAAGAGTCAAAAGGGTTTTTACCCTTGTTTATGTAAACTTGAGTCAGTTTTTGAGATCTACCCATGGTCCGCGGACCATGGTATTGTATAAATAAGTGTGCCTTAGAAAGTCTAAGGCAAGATAAAAGTCTTTGTCTATCAGTACGATGAAAGGAGTTTAGATAGTTAACGCATAGAAGTAAGTCTTAGAGGGGGAAAAGACTCTACAACTGAGTGCGTAGAGGCCTAGAATAATGTCCACAACTGAGTGCGCAGACCCTTGCAGATGAGTGCCCAGGGAAGTTTTGAGTCTATAAACCTATACTAAAGATCAATAAAGAAGATTGTTGCAAAAATTCTTGTGTTTTATCTCTTTATTTCTGTTATGTATGATTGTGATATATGATGTGATGAAATGATGTCTTTATGAAATAATGATGTACTGATGCGCGAATTTACTGGATACATCCAATTAACTAAACACAATTAATGTTAGGTTATTATGCGAAGATAATAATACTTTATGTTATGTTTATTGGGCACTTAGGTAGATCTGAGTAAATATTGATCTAAGGATAATCTATGGTGCGCGTAAGTAGTTAATTCGTTTGTTCCGAGTCCGCAAAAGATGATCGTAGACCTTCACGAAGATCTAGAGGTCATTCAAGGAAGTTACAGTACCAAGCCTTAAGGGCTTATAGATCTGATAGAGGCAGATCTAGGGCAAAAAATGACATGAAATTGATCTCTGGATGTGGAAACTTGGTTGCAACACCCCCCCATACTACTTCGAGTGAGACTTCAGCCTGCACTACGCGGGTTGATGCTGAAAGGGCCAGTGGTGTAGGGTTTTGTTTGGCATAACTAACTCTGAACCTGGGTCAGGACCCCCCAATCCAACACATTGGAATGGGATTATGTTAACACCCAGGTTGTTCTCTTTGACTCCTAAGAGAATACGGCCGGGGTAACCACTAACCAATCTTTGGGCTGCAGCTTCTAGCC
>APFE031420623.1:0-13488 GCA_000404065.3 Pinus taeda | reverse complement strand
ACATCGCTATTCTTGGATATGACAAGGATGTGTCATTTCATATTCTAGATTACTCAAAGCCCATCCGGTTTTAGAGTGTTGGATTTCTTTATGACAATTCATCTTCAGTTGTTCCAGATCCTACTCCTCTTCCACAACATCCACAACAGAATGTTGAATGCCAACGTTGTGGCCGAATTGGCCATATGAAAGATCATTATTTTGATCTTCATCCATGTGAGAATTGTCATCAAACAACTCACTCTTCAAATAGATGCTTCAAAAACAAGCTTCCTGCAAGAAGAAAGATTCATCTTGGATGGATCACTTCTTGGGAATAGGCTTCAACAACTAAGATATATTTTAGTAATATGTCATAACTTGTTCTAGAGTATTAAATAGTCTTGTAGTTGATTTTTCCCCATATTCTCACCTTGTATCTGACAGGGGGGAAGTGATGGTCATATACAAGCTTCAAAGCCACATGAAGCGACCCTGAGCCATAACCTACAATACCAAATTTAGAGTTGTAGCTAGAGATAAAGATGTTGTTGAGCATGCCTTTGGTTGGTGGTCAACCTTAAACCATCTATGCGGGGTTGAGATGATCTAGGTGGATATTGGTGGCCACCCACCAATTCCACTTGGACCCCCACCATTGCTTCTTTCAGTTTTTTAGTTTCCCAAATTGTAGCATAGTTTACTATTTTTAGCAGTTTTTCGGGTCCTAAAGTTTTGGACCCATTTTGTGGCCCTAAACAACGTTTTTTTGGAAATATACCGCATCGATTTTCTATCCAAACTCGTCTTTTCCATCGTAGTCCTTGGAGAGATGTTTCCAATAGGTTATCATGTGCGTCAAATAGAGATAATATGACCAAGTCATGACCCCAGGAAGTTCGCTATCCAACTCACCCCAACAGGGCCCATAAACTCTTGGTGTTACAACTCCTCGGGTTAGGGTTTTGGTTGTTCAGGGTTTTCTCTTATTGTTCAATCATAAAAAGGCCCTTGAGCCTCATTGTAAGGCAGTTGAGAGACATGTAGCCACCACATCTCTTCTCAGAGATAAGCTATCATCGCCGTATCTAGTTTATTTCCATCTCTGTTTGTAAGCATATTTTAGTGTTTTACATTAATGAAATGAAGTATTATTTCTGTTGCATCTCTGTGTTTATGGTTATCTTTGTAATCTGTTGCGTTCCTGTTTAAAGCTGGATCAGTGGTATCAAAGTGGTCTGCTTTTTTTCTCTATTTTTCTTTGCATGTCCCCAACGAGGTCAGGATATAAGGAGTTAGGGCTTGAACTGGTCGAACCTTCGCAATACCAGCGTCGCAAATCCCAACGGCCTCCCATGGCAGATGAAAAGAAAGACGAGGGGGTAGGATATCCTATCAAAATATTGATCGAAGAATCCCTCAAGCGACAAAGGAATGCGATCATGGATAACTTTGCCCAGATCCTCCAGCAGCTACCCAAGGGCGATGCATCAGCTTCCAACAGCTACTCTGGAAACACCACACCATTTAAGGTACAAGTTAATTTTGAAATCCCCATATTCGAGGGTCAGATAGATGCAGATGTTTCCGATAAATGGTTAAATCTGTTAGAGGGTTATTTTTCTATTCATGATTTTTCCAGTCGAGAAAATATTATTTTCACTCTTCTCAAATCAGCCCCCCATGTCAAGAACTAGTGGGAAACCTACTGCGAGTAGAAGGATGAAAGTATAGACTCACTATTTTCAGCCGCACCCACTTGGAATTCATTCCAAGATGCCATCAGGGAGTAGTACTACCTTGTCGAAAGCTATGAGGATCAACACATAAAGTGGACCACGTTGTGGCAAGGAAGGGACCAAGACGTGCCAGAGTTTACCAATATTTTCCAAACCCTTCGTACAAAGTTGGGTATCAAGGATTCAGAGTAGCATTTGGTACTCAAATACCACAACTACCTGCACAAGTATATCCAGGAAGAAATAGAATTACTGAACATCTCCTCGCTTGGCACAACATACCGATATGTCGTCAAGGTCGAGAAAAAGTTTAAACAGAAGAAGCAAGACTTTGGATCTACGAATCTGAAGCAAGGGAAAGGTGTCGCCAACCGCAGAACAAAGGACAAAGCCGAGGTGGGGCAACCCAAGACAAACCTCCAAAGTTTCAAGCAAATAACAGTGCCGCGAAGCCCAAAAAGGACACGAGAAAGTGGTGTGAGTTCCATAAGAGCTCCACCCATCACACAAGTGAGTGTCAGGCCAAGCAGTCACTGGTGGCTGAGCTAAAGGTTTCAGAATCAGATGCATTTTCCGACTTTGAGTCAGAACCTGATAAGGGGAATGACAAAGGGAAGCAGATTATCGATGCAGAGCCCAATGCCACCGTTTCCACCACGAATATCCAGAAGGAGGAACCCGAAGATCCAGAGGAGGAGGAGCGTCTCTTCCACTCTTAGATGAGCGTAAAAGGCTCCCTGCTACTATTCATTATTGACAACAAGAGCCAAAAGAACCTCATTTTGGGAGAGGTCGTGAAGTGGTTGGTCTTACCGACCACAACACATCCACAACCATACACCATTAGGTGGCTTCACCAAGGAATGGATCTTCGTGTGAGCTAGTAGTGTCGCCTTCCATACAACATCAAGCCCTTCACGGATGAGGTATTGTGCGACATTACTCCCCTTGAAGTTTTTGATGTATTATTATGACAACAATTCTTGTGGAAGTGACATGTTGTGTATGAATCAAGGCCTCGTGCTGTTATTGTTACTTTGGGAAAGAAGTTGTATAGGATACCAGAGGTAGCACTGCCTACCGCCATCTCTTTGGTTACTACAAAACAATGTAGTAAGCTCATTTCCAAAACCGATAATTTTTTTTTCCTGATGATACACCCTCAAGGAATGAAGAAGATGGTGGCCATGACCTCTAGAAAAGGCCCCTCCACATGAAAACGGTAGATGGACAAGGTTGTGGAGGAGTACAAGGACATCTTCACCTCCCCCACAGCGGTTCCTCTGCACTGTCAGGGCAAGCACTCCATCAATATGACCGCAAGTGAGCTACTTCCCAATGGACCAATCTATTGGTGCTCCATTCTGGAGAACGATGAAATCAAGAGGCAGATTTAGGAGCTGCTATAGAAAGGTCACATCGTCCGAGTTCATTGCCCTGTAGGAGCTCGATCGTGTTGGTATAGAAGAAGGATAGGACTTGGAGACTTTGTATTGACTATCGGGCACTGAACAAGATCAATGTCCATAATAGGTACCCGATCCCACGGATTGATGACCTCCTAGACCAACTGAAGGGGAAAAAATATTTTAGCAAGATCGATTTGAAGTCAGGATATCGCCAGGTACCAATCGAACCCTTTGATGTGTGGAAGACTACCTTCAAAGCCAAGGAAGGCCTTTTCGAATGGTTGGTTATGCCTTTTGGATTGACGAATGCTCCTGCAACATTCATGAGGCTAATGGATGACATCTTGCGGCCATTCACCAACTCATTTGTAGTGTTATACTTGGATGACATCCTAATCTTCAGCCAGAGTTGGGAAGAGCGCCTCACCACATCTGACAGGTTCTCCAAACACTGCGGCAACACAATTTATGTGCCAATTTGGAGAAATTCACTTTTGGCATGACCCAAGTTCAGTATTTGGGATACATTATTGATGAACAGGGGTGCATGTGGATCCATCCAAGATCCAAGTCATTCGAGATTGGCCATCTCCAACGACTTTGGCAGAGCTCCGCAGCTTTCTAGGTCTTGCCAACTTCTACCACAGGTTCGTGTTGTGATTTTCACATATCACTTGGCCCTTGAGTCAAGTCAGCAAGGGAGGAGTGAAATAAAAATTCTTTTGGTTTGAATCTCAATAGAAGTCATTCACAGAGTTGAAAGATCACCTCTTCTCAGCACCAGTGCTCGCATTACTAGACTTGAAACAACCATTTGAGGTTGAGACAGATGCCTTTGACTATGCTATTGGGGTAATCCTTACTCAACACGGGTATCCAGTGGCATATCACAGCGAGACACTGTCAAACACAGTCCAGAAGTATCCCACTTATGACAAAGAGATGCATTCCATTGTCCAAGCCTGCCGACAATGGAAGCATTACATTTTGGGGAAGGAAACGGTCATCCACACAGACCACCGACTCCTACAGTTCATACAAACCCAAGGGAAATTGCAAAATGATTGCCATTAGAAGTGGTCCACATACCTGCAACAATTCCATTTGAATATCAAGTATAAGAAGGGAAGCACCAATAATGTTGCAGATTGCCTTAATCGACCACCGATCATGGCACTAACCACCGTGCTCAACTCTTGTGGGCACAAACTTCTGATTGGCCACTTTTCTACAAAAGCAACCCAGAATTCTGCCACACATACCAAACACTCTTGGAGGGTCAGCATGTTCTATATTTTCACCTCTAGGATTGCCTGTTATGCCACCTGGGTCACCTTTGTGTTCCTTCAAGATAGCGTGCCAAGATGATTTGGAAGCACACTACAGTCAAGTTGTTGGGCATTTCGGGGTCGAGAAAACAGTGGCAGTACTGCAGAAGTATTTCTATTGGCCGAATCTTCGATAGGATGTTGGGAACTACAACAAATCATGCACTGCCTGCACCATTGCCAAACCGACCATCAAGAAGCAAGTCCTCTATACCATGCTGCCTACCCTTAGTTGACCTTGGGAATCCATCTTCATGGATTACATGTCAGGCCTTCCTTCCACTAATAATGGAAACGACTATGTTTTTGTGGTCGTTGACAGGTTCTTGAAGATGGCCATTATGGCAGCTTGCAAGAAGAATATCACAGTCGAAGCCACTACTAAACTCTTCTTTGAATGAGTGTGGGTACACTTTGGGATCCCACAGTCCATCATCTCAGATCGGGGTAGTAGGTTCCTCAGTACATTTTGGTCCAGTCTCTGGTCGATGCTAGACACCAAACCCACTAAGTCCACAACCTTCCATCCTCAAACTGATGGCCAGACAGAGGTTGTCAACAAGATTATCGTACACATTCTGTGCATGTACAACTCAGAATCCACACACATGGGATTAGATCCTCCTCTACGTTCAGCACAGCTACAACTGGGCTCTCCATAGCTCGACTAGCCATAACCCTTTTTAGGTGGGCTTGGGATTCCATCCACTATGTCTTATTGATGTGGCCATGCCATTTGCAGCTACTCACACAGATTCGAGTCATGTCCAGTCCAAAATAGATAAAGCAAACAACTTCATTGAGCACATCCAACATATTCGCCAACAAGTCCATGAAATTATGGAGAAATCAAATGCCAAGAACAAGCAGCAACATGATCAACATCAGGTGCCACACAAGTTTTAGGTGGGTGACAAAGTCTGTTTGCATTTGAAAAAGGAACGCCTTACCTGAGGCTATTGGAAACTCAGACCACTCTGATATGGTCCTTACACCATTATCAAGGCTATGGGAGACAATGCATTTGAGCTCAGCATTCCCCCGTTCCTTGTCCTGCACCTAGTGTTCAATGTGGACTACCTTCGGCCATACTTTCCACCATTACTAGACACATCTGACATTGCAGAACATCTGACACCCATAGAGTTAAATCCATATTGAATGGAACAAGCTACAATTGATCAGATCATGGACACACAAATCAAGCACACTCACCAGCAGAAGATCCAACTGTATCGAGTTGTCAGAGTAGGCCAACTCCTTCACCAGGGCAAGTGGCTCACCAGGGACCAAGTTCAACAAAAGTTTCCTCATCTCATGGAGGAACTCAATGCAATGGGGACTATTGCTTCCTAAGGGGGGAGGAATGATCCAGGTGGATATTGGTGGCCACCCACCAATTCCACTTGCACCCCCACCATTGCTTCTTTCAGTTTTTCAGTTTCCTTAATTGTAGCACAATTTACTGTTTTAGCAGCTTTTCAAGTCCTAAACTTCTGAAGCCGTTTTGAGGCCCTAAACGACGTTTTCTTGGAAATCTACCGCAGTGATTTACTGCCTAAAATCATCTTTTCTGTTGTAGTCCTCGGAGAGATCTTTCCAATGGGTTATCATGCACATGAAATGGAGATCATATGACCAAGTCACGACCCTAGGAAATTGGCTGTCCAACTCACCCCAACGAGGCCCATAAACTCTTGGTGTTACATCTCCTTAGGTTAGGGTTTTGGTTGTTTAGGGTTTGCTCTTATTGTTCAATAATAAAAAGGCCCTTGAGCCTCATTGTAAGGCAGTTTAGAGGCATGTAGGTGCCACACCTCTTATTAGAGATAAGCTACCATCGCCCTAGCTAGTTTATTTCCATCTCTGTTTGTAAGCATATTTCAGTATTTTACATTAATGAAATGAAGTATTATTTCTGTTGCATCTTTGTTTTTATGGTTATATATCTAATTTGAAGCGTGACATCCCTTGTTATATGTTGTTGGGATACTCTTGTTGACATCAAGCATGTGTTTTGCTTTGACATCCTTTTTGTGCCATGTTGGCGGGATGCGCACCATGCATGTTTTTTGTCTCATACTGATAGGAATTTTGATTGAGAGTTCTAGTTTTGGAACATCTCCTAGAGCTACTCCTATGTGAGGGAATTTTTCCTTGTATGATCGAGACATCATCTCTGTGTACATCACCATTATTAACAACACTTAATGCAACGACCTACACCATCTTCACACCGGGGCCCAGAGGCATAGTCCATCTTTGACGAACTCCGTTATCAATGGCTTATGTTTTCATGTGTTGGTGATTGATATGTTCCTCTTCTTTTCTGCATGTAGATGTATTCATTAATGTTCTTTTAAAAAGCTATTTTAACACATCACGAAAGTAAAAGATCTTGGAAGGGTCCTTCTTCACACCCGAACCCGGATCACTCTCATTCAGAAAAAGGACTCCTATCCATATGACATAAACTCATGCATGTGATAATGAGCATCCCGCCAACATGGCATAAAATGGATCTCAATGCAAACATACATGGTGACACATGAGTATCCCATCAACATAACGACAAAGGAATCTCAAACAAAACATGAGGAATCATGACAACAAGTACATCCCATAAATGATTCCACATCACGTCAAGTAGGAATCATGAAACAAGTAAGAAACAAGATCCCACATCAACCATCAAACAGGGATCTATGCAGCACAATGCATCTGATAGCAAAAATAAGTACATGAACACACTGCATATACCTCACATCCTAGGGCCATCTGAAGAAAAGGATGTCAATCTACTGAAGTTGGTCGTACCATCAATCTCATGGCATCGAATCTCATGGAAATGGTTGCTTGCACATTGAATGCTGACATCTGCATCCCACTTAGAAAAGTGGCCGAAAATGAAATGATCAAATGGGAAATCTGAATGCACCATCAGATTTGTGGCATCGAATAGTGTGAAATTGACTTTCAAATTTCTGAATTTTGAGAGAGTGAAAATCTAGGGCTTAAGGAATCTTTTAGATTCCCCCTAGATTCCTCAAATATTCCCTCCTCCGGGTCCTTTGATGTTGCTGCTCAAATCAAAATTTTGATTGCATCATCAGGTTCGTGTCACTGAGAGGTGTAAGATCAACATAAAATTTGTCCAATTTGGACACTGGCAAAATTTCGCCCTCCTAGAAATTTGGCTCAGTCATGGTTCCACCTGCCTCTTCTCTGGGCTCATGGTTCCACCTACACATTAATAAAAATGTAATAGGTATCGAAAAACATGCTCTCCTCTGCCTGAGCACACTAACGAAATGAGGGTTTATATATTTTTTTGTGGGCGGATGTCCCAAAGAGGACCATTGGCGCATTGGTTAAGTTTGGAGGATGGTTGAGGAGGGGTCGGGGGATCAAATCATGCCCCTTATTTTTTTTTATAAAACTGTTGAATTAAAGTGTAATGGGGGTGGTTCTGGTGGTCGGGTGGCCTACTCCCCAAACTTCCACCAGCTGTTTGATGTGAGTAATGTGGAGGGGCGGTAGGGTTGATTGCCCGCCCCCCATATGTTAATACATATGTACAATGGAGGTTTCGAGGGTGGCGGGGTCATGGTCGCCTGCCCCATTAATATATGTTTTTTGTTACATGGTGGTTGAGGGGTGGCCGACGGGGGTCATGGCATGTTGGCCTATTTTAAAAATTGTTTTTTTTATACATATTCAAACAGGCCAGTGGGTGGCAAGGGTGGTGGCCTGCCACCCATATATATATATATGTGTGTGTGTGAGTGGCGGGCCACCACCCTCACCACCCTAGTCATTTTCAAATATTTCCAAAATAAGTGATATTGGGCAATTTAAAGAGGCCACAATTTCACCTGTTTTCGGGAGCTAGGTTCCCATGCCAGTTGATGGTGAATTTGTAGGACACTTAAACCTGGCCCACAACCCAACTTTGACCAAAACTTTGACTGCCTCGTTCTCCCTCATACGAGCTCAGATTGACAAACCATTCACATCGTTGTGATCAGGACAACAAGATCTATGCTCTGGTCCTATTTCAAAAGAATTCTAATCACTTTGATTTTTGAGCTTCCATAATCCCTCTTTGTCCTCTGTGTGTCTCTGGAGCCACCTGGATCAAACATGTACATAGCATCATATTTATGCATCACTACATATCCAATCATGCGCACAACATCATATGTGACATCCTGTACATAACATTGCATAAACAACATGTACACACACTATATATACACAACGCCACATGTGCACACATCATAGATGCAACATGTGCAACATATATAACATATGCACAATAGTAGTACCACACATCCAAAACCACACTATCATTATCAAGAAACCTTGATTCTAGTGTCTTATCCATGGTTATCCTAGCATGTCGTAGAACACACTTCTTTCATTTTGCTAGTGTATCCCTCGGTATAACGTGTCCATAACATAAGCATAGGCATAATAAAAGCATACAATATAAATTGAATGTAGAAATAAATCAATTCCTTCTGCCTATCAACGAACTAAATCAATTGAATGTAGAAATAAAGATTCATTGCATAACCTATATAAATGAACAGCCTAATTCCTTGGGCCCACACGCTTATTTATTTATAATGGGATGGACATAGAAAGTTTGAAATAAAAGATAGGGTGAAAATAAGTAGTGTCATTTTTCTGTTGAAATATCGACGCCCTACTAACAGTTATTTTTTTCCAGCTAAACGTGCCACACCAATGTGACATGTAACCGGGATGACTACATTAAATTATAATTATAAATAAATAAATAAATATATATATAATATTTATAATTGTGTGAAAAGATGTTTTTCTAATAATATATATTAATAATATATATATATATATATATATATATATATATATATATATATATATGTATATATATAATTGTGTGAAATATCGACGCACTATTAATAGTTATTTTCTTCTAACTAATCGTGCCCCGCCAATGTGACATGTAGCCGGGATGACCACGTTACATTACTTTTTTCTTGGACCGCGTTCCAAGCGAATGTGACGTGAAACTGTGATGACCATGACTCGTCCAAAAGTTACACCAACTTCGTATAGGCCTGCCACTACCATTCCTTACGCCGTGACTCACACGTGATGATCCATTTCGCTTCACATTTTACAATGTCAATTTTCAAACATTAATTTGTCATTACTCAAATCGAGGAGTACACATTTTCATTAATCTTTAGTATATATATTATTTTTTTATTTGCTTCATGAAACATTGTATGAATACATTACTTTAGTGGTTTATTTCATAAAATTTATAATTACTTAAATCAATTTTAAGTATTATTAATTTGTCATTATATATTTTAAAATAGTATGTACGGTAAGGTATATGACTAGATATTTTTGTATTTCTTTCGAAGAAAAAAAAAGAAAAAAGAAGAAGAAGATGTTTTCACATTTATGAATAATGTATTGTAATTATTAGTTTCTATTGCTAGAGCTATATCTACATTTTTTTATATTTTCATTTACTTTTGCTTCTCTTAATAAATTTGCTTTTCATTTTCTATATTGAATTCATAAATCTCCCATTCCCTTCATTTATAAGTCTAGTGTCAAAATATATCATAATAGTTACATGTACCATTCTTCTTCGCATATTTAGTTGTCTTTGATAAAATGTCACTTTGATGCATTTTCATGTGAGGTTTTCCTCCTTTGTTCTTTAGTAATAACTTTCCCTTATATCGCTGCTTGACCTTATCCCTTAAATCTTGGATTATATTTTGAAATATATTGTCAACATTATTCCTCATTTCCTAAACTTGAATAAGGACCCCTATCAAGTGATCTTACAAAGGTGTTTTCTATCTCACTGCATGGATGATGGAAATACTTGATATCCATGTGATATCCATGCAATATGCTATTTAATTTTATATTATGTAGCTCATTATATGATACTTCATTGCCAATATTACCTAACTTATCTTTTAAACCTTTAATTCTAGACATATAGTCAATAACGTTTTCATTTTCTTCGATATTAATTGAAAGAAGCCTTCTCTTAATAAATAGCACTCTAATTCTATTTACTATTTCATATAAACCTTTTAATGCCTTCCATGTCTTAATTGATTTCCTACATTCCCTTGTATGTATGATGAAACTGAGAATTTGGGGGTTGCCCAAATCCCAATTTCTTTAAAAAAACAAGATCCTGGAGCCTGTTTCCTTCGTGATTTCTTCGCTGGTAGAGCATTCATCTCTCCATCATCATCAGAATCTTCCTCTGTGTTGCATGCTGTCTTTAACAAACATTTACATATAACAGATACATGATATTTGGATCAACAAGCTTGAACACAAGATTTAACTTAATTATACCATACACATAGGCGTAGGCGTACTCAATACTAAAACACGTTTCATATATATATATACAGAACAAATTACATTCCAGGCTAAGGCATTTCAGCCTTAAAACCCGCTCACAATCGACTACATCTTGCTCACTCACTATTTTACTCACAAATAAGATATATCTCACACCCTATCACATTACATTTATATAAGATGCATTAGGAAGAATTGATAAGATTTTCTCCTAGTTTTTCTACAATGAAAGCTCTCCAAAAGCGTGCATGGTTGTATCCATCTTATTTGCTTTAAATTATCCGCTTTAAATTCGTTTTTCTGCTTTAAAACAAGATTTTCTCTATTCTGATCCTCTGGTCTAGGTTTGCTCACTTAGTTGCTGGTTTCTCCCGCATCAGACGCCCGAGGCACAAAAATTTATGACCTCCTGGTCATATGCTTTTGGTCTTCATAATATCAATTTTTATCCACTGCATTCTTTCACTAGAACTCTGTGAGCTGCAACCAACCTCTACAGTAACAGCCTCCTCTGTTACACTATTGACACCTAATCCTAAACGGATGGGTGAACTGGACAATCATCTAAAATATGAGCTGATCCGCCATATTTATGTATATAAATGTATGTTAGATAATGAATAAAATCAATCAGTTTTCTCTCGCTCATTCATTCTGGAGTTACCCTGGCCTGACATGGTATTAGAGCACAGGTCCCAGAAATAGTTGTAACTCCTGCCTGAGAGTTGCTCAGTCTCTGACATCCCTGAAATAGCTGAAGACTGCCGCTGACTGAAGACTGCCGCTGCCTGCATTGAAACGCGTGGAATTTCAAAGCATTGGAACACCTTGAATTGGTAACGTATGCTTGTTATGAAGGTTTTTTTTTCCCGCTGCCTGTATTAAATATTTGGTTCGCTGCTTGAATTGAATATTTGGAACCTGCGTGGGGTAGCGTTCATTGGAACCTGCCCGCTGCCTGTATTAAACATATGGTCTCACACTATTTAGATGCCCTGGCCTATAGTCGATAAACTGGTGGTGCTGCCCAGGCTCGAACTGGGGACCTTCAGTGTGTAAGATCCTGCGTGAGTAGTTCGATCCTGCGTGGAGTTCGAATGACCCTGGAGTTCGGGTTTGTTTCCCGGCTGGTGCCATTCACATTTAACAAGAACTACGGACCATTCGCTAGTGCGTTTGCTGGTGTGGTGCGTTTATCAACGGTGTGGTGCGTTTTCCAGGAGCGAACTGCGGACCATTCTCATTCAAACATTCGCTGGTGCGTTTGCTGGTGTGGCTGCTGGTGTGGACTTATTTCTATCACCATAAGTGCATGTGATTAGAACCTAAGTTAATGGGAGAGCGTATAGAGAAAATACCTATAGCATATAGTTATGACTGCATATATTTATTTTGTGGTCCGTGCAACTGAAGGATTAGGGTCGCGTTGTATCACCTGGGTGTGCGTTGAAGCATAAGGCTATTTTTATTTTCTTCTCTGTGCTGTTGGGTATCTAGCACAGTACCAACAACTGTTGTATGCATTCTCTGTCAAATATTATGTTGAAAGACAATGTCAGCGTATTAATCTTGTCATGGTTGAGCTACTTGCTCTTATGTTCCAGCATTGAATGTTGAATTGTGGCTAGCCCAGTGATACCTATAACAGAATTTTGAAGTGTAGCCTTAACAGAATTTTGAAGTGTAGCCTTAACAGAATTTTGAAGTGTAGCCTGATATATAAATGGTGATTTAAAGCAGAGACAAATATGGTGATAACAGAATTTTGAATATGGCCTGATTTTGAATATGGAATGATTTTGCATATATATATGGTGATATAAAGCAGATTTTTAATGATTTTTTCTCCATATCAAAATCATTTTTAAAGCAGAGATATACATAGTAATTCTCCATATCAAAATCATTTTTTTTAAAGCAGCAGAAGTTTTTTAAGAGCATTTTTCTTTTGCCATCAGAAGTATATATCAGCAAAAGTTTTTATATCAGCAGAAGTAACCTTTTACAGAATGCATTCAATCATCTCTATGATAGGAATAGTTCTCACTGGCAAGGAGAACTATCCTGACTGGTCCCGGATGGTACAACACACCCTCATTTTCAATGAGCTGTGGAAAGGAGTGTGTGTCGGAAAAGGAGACAGTGACCCAGAAAAGCCTACATCAGACAAAGAGCTTGCCATCTGGGAAAACAAGAACAACAAAGCGTATGTTAATCGCAGCGTCTGTAAATAAGGAGGTGAGTCGTCACATTTCAACATGTTCAACTGCCTTGGAAGCTTTACAAAAGCTGAAAGAGCTCTATGACTCACATTCTGCACTTGAAGTCGTCCAACTTATGATTAAACTCTTCACTCTTGAACTGCAAAATAATGACCCTCTTTCTCTTGCATCTGAAATAAAATCTATAGTGCATGATATCAAATCCACTAAAGTTGAGCTAGATATATCTCTTATTGCTTTTCTCAAGGCACTGTATCCTACATACTCCAATTATCTTGAGTCTTTGCAAGCAAATGGAAATCTCAAGGATATAAACTTTGACTCTCTTGTGAAAAAGTTTGCTGAAAGAGAAAAAGCCTTTGGAAAGAAGACAGTCCCTGAATCTTCAGAAGAGACTGTATGCCTGGCT
>APFE031420615.1:6724-58397 GCA_000404065.3 Pinus taeda | reverse complement strand
TCTCTTGTTTAGAGCCATCATACCTTTTGTTTTCCTTTCTACTCTTCTTTTGGATCCCCAACAACATCTCATAAAACATGTTGGTTCAAGATATTTCTCACTGAGAACAAGGTCACAATAATATAGTGGACCTTGTACGCACATAGAAAGGTGCTTGTATACCATTGAAAATCTCAACGTGATCTACAAATATTTCAAAATTAATAGGCTCGGATGAAAATATATGAAAAATGCATAATTACATATTAGAGTACATTATGGGTGTTTCTAAATGTTGTTAGTAACTTGAGTGTTCTCTCTAACAAGTGTCATTAAAAAAGGATAACTCTTATGATTATAGAATAGAATATATGAAATCATTACATATCAGTAAGATGATAGGTCAGTGGGGTACATCAATTGATTAAAAGTTGCAAACTTGAATATAACATGCAGGAGGTCTCAAGGTTAATTTTTTAGGCTGGCTTCTTTGCTGAAGTAGGCCTTACTCAATGTCCCTGCCATGTTAGGCACCAAAAATGTGTTGCACTACACTTCTAACAACTCTTTGTTAGGATTGTTACTATTTCTCTACACCTTGAACAACTCTATTTCTTGTACTCTACTACTCTTTTTGTTCTTCTGTTGGCTCATCATAGAGCTCTTCTTCTTTGAAACATGTCTCATGGAACGAGGTAGCAACATCTCCAACTCAACTACCATTTGCAATATCATGGAGCAACATAACAGTACCGAGTATTGAATGATGTAACTAACTAAAAAATTCAACCTTGCCATAGTTGTGAAACCCTCTGCATATGTAACCAAATCAGAGAAGGGAATCCTCTCCTATAGCAGTAGCTATATTCATAGAAAATTGTGTGATTTTAGTGAAGTTATGACAACTTTGTTTTTGTCACATGGATTATGAAGTTATCAAATATATTTCATCTAGTGGCATCGTTTGACCCTCAGGAAAGAAAAGCGATTCGGGTAATACATATTGTCATAATTATTTGATGACCAGGACAACAATATTATAGTTTTTAAGAAGAGTAATAATGATGGTGATATATATATATCTATATATATAGTATATAAATATATATATATATATATTATATACTATATAATATATATATATATATATAACTCGTTACTCTATTAGCATTGTTGACACTTCCACAATATAGGTCCCTGGTTCACAAGGAATCTCCTAGGTCTACTACTTTGTTTTATTTAGCCAACACATTTTGGATTTGCTATTTCGATGGGGCGTGAGCTGGGCTAGAGGGCCTTCTGGTTTTGGAGTCTTGAACTAATCTTTCTACAACATATATAGACACACGATCAAAATCGTTCCTCTATTAGCATTGTTGCACACTTCCAGGATATAGGTCCCTCGTTCTCAAAGAATTTTCTAGGTCTATTACTTTGGTCTATTTAGCCAACACATTTCAAATTTGCTATTTCAATGGGGCATGAGGCGTAGAGCTTTATGGTTGTGGAATCGTTCTTCATACTAATCTTATGACAATGTATAGTTTTCGATAGTTTGGAGGTATAGGGGACAACTGTAGAGCTGAAATGGTGCCTTACAAGTGGTTATGTGGCTCAGCATTGACAAGATTTTGGTGGGTGGGGAATCTCTCCATGATCAGATGGATTCAAAAAAGGAATGACTTGGAGGTCCCTCTCTTTGCAACTGGATGCAGAGGGTTCAAGTTTTAATGTCTCTTTTCTATGAGATATATTTCCAACATGTATAGAGAACAAAACTCCAAAGCCAATGCTCTCTCTAAAGTGCTTTGTCTAGCATACGAATTTTAAGTAGGCATATGGATTTTGAGTTGGTTTTGGAGAGAGCCATTATAAGTCATGGTTCTTTTGAGATATTCTATATCCCTCTGTGGAGAGAGCCATTAGAAGTCATGGTTCTTTTGAGATCTTCTACATACTTTTGCTTCTCCATTGGTGCTTCTTTGGTATTTCTGGGCTCTTTCCCTGTTTTGGTATTGATTTTTGTACTTATCATCTCTTTGTGCTAACTAATTTTGTTGTGTTCCTAACCTATATATGAATTTTTTTGATACCCATGTGGGCCTTACAACATTGTTTCAAATATAGCTACAAGGCATTTTTTTTGGCCAGCTACAGCAGCAGTCTTCTTGTGTCAATGTTGGACAATAGTCTAATGTGTTCAGGATTTACACTCATGTACAACATTCTTCTTAATAAAAAAAAATGCCCTGCTTTTTTCTTATGAACAAAAAAATGCCATCCACTCATGTACAACATTCTTCCTAGTAAAAAAAAATGCACTGCTTTTTTCTTATGAACAAAAAAATGCCATCAAGCTCGTCATCTACCTAATGATCCCCACAGATTGCATAATAGATTTCTTTTCATCCTTTGTGTTAAGGAAATAAATGCTAGATAAAAGATAAATATAACTTGAATTTGAAAGTAAGTTATAAAATTTTCCCATGAAAGTATGGATTTTATATTCAAACTCACTAAACATGGAAGAAAATTGAAAAATAATATCTCGTATTGAAACTCGAATATATATCTTAAATTAGTCTGAATTATCTATTTACATCAAAGTTCATCTAAAAATTAAATGCATTACATTTTCAATCTCTCACCTGACAGAAAAAATGTCATTTTCTTCATGAAAATAATGCAGTTCTACACACACGATCACAACCAAAGAGAGCATGCAAACAACGTAAATCCAGTGAAAATTGTGAATTTTGATCACGTAGGATTTTATTAAAGGTTCACCTTATATGCTGCGATAGTTTAAAAGGTTTAGGTTTACCCCAATTTACTATGTTGTGTAACATGACAGGAATAGCTGTATTCGTAGAAACTTGTGTGATTCAACTTTTTTCTTGTCACCTAGATTATGAAGATATCAAATATATTTTATCCTATGGCATCATTTGACCCTGACGAAAGAAAAGCCACACAGGTAATACATGCTGTCATAATTATTTGATGAGAAAGACAACAATATTATAGTTTTTAAGAAGAGTAATATCGATGGTGATATATATATATATATATATAACTCGTTCCTCTCTTAGCATTCTTGCACACTTCCACGATATGGGTCCCTAGTTCTCAAGGAATCTCCTCGATCTATTACT
Source organism: Pinus taeda (assembly GCA_000404065.3). Taxonomy (NCBI): domain Eukaryota; kingdom Viridiplantae; phylum Streptophyta; class Pinopsida; order Pinales; family Pinaceae; genus Pinus; species Pinus taeda. Next base: position 55,263 of record APFE031420615.1, on the reverse strand, counting down.
TTGGTCTATTTAGCCAACACATTTCGGATTTGTTATTTCTATGGGGCATGAGACGGACTGGAGTGCCTTGTGGTTGTGGAGTCTTGAATTAATCTTTCTACAATATATATATACACACCATCAAACTCGTTCCTCTCTTATAGCATTGTTGCACACTTCGAGGATATAGGCCCCAGGTTGTCAAAGAATTTTCTAGGTCTATTACTTTGGTCTATTTAGCCAACACATTTCGGATTTGCTATTTTGATGGGGCAAGAGCCGGAGAGCTTTGTGGTTATGGAGTCTTTGTTCATATTAATCTTGCCACAATCTACAGTTTTCGATAGTTTGGAGGTATAGGGGACAATTGTAGAGATGAAATGGTGCATTACAGGTGGTTATGTGGCTCAGCATTGACAAGATTTTGGTGGTTGGGGGATCTCTCCATAATCAGATGGATTCAAAAAAAGGAATGACTTGGGGTCCCCTCTCTTTACAACTAGATGCAGAGGGTTCAAGTTTTAAACTCTTTTCTATGAGATATCTTTCCAACATGAATAGAGAGAGCAAAGCTCCAAAACCAATGCTCTCTCTAAAGTGCTCTATTTAGCATACGCATTTGGAGCTGGTTTTGGAGAGAGCCATTAGAAGTCATGGTTCTTTTGAGATATTCTATATCCCATTTTGGAGAGATCCATTAGAATTCATGGTTCTTATAAGATTTCCTAAGATTGGTGCTTCTTTAATATTTTTGGGCTCTTCCCTTGTTCTCGTATTGAATTTTGTACTTATCATGTCCTTGTGTGCTGAAGAAATTTGTTTTGGGTCTAGTCTATATATGAATCTTTTCGATAACCATGTGGGCTTTACAACATTGTTTCACATATAGCTACAAGGAATTTTTTTGGCCAGCTATAGCCGCAGTCTTCTTCTGTCGATCTTAGACAATAGTCTAATGTGTTTAGGATTTATACTCATGTACAACATTCTTCTTAATAAAAAAATTCTACAGTTTTTTTTCTTATGAACAAAAAAACACGATCAAACTCGTCATCTACCTAATGATCCCCACAGGTTGCACAATAGATTTCTTTACGTGCTTTGTATTAAGGAAATAAATGCCAGATAAAATAGATATAACTTGAATTTGAAATTAAGTTATAAAATTTTGTGATGAAAGTATGAATTTTATGTTCAAACTCACTAAACATGGAATAAAATTGCAAAATAATATCGCGTATTGGAACTCGAATATATATCTTAAAGTACTCTTAATTATTTGTTTACATCAAAGTCCATAAAAAAATTAAATGCATTACATTTTCAATCTCTCAACTGAAAAAATAAAATATCACTTTCTTCATAAAAATAATGCAGTTCTACGCTCATTATCAAAATCAAAGAGAGCGTCCAAAAAGCGTAAATCCAGTGAAAATTGTGAATTTTAATCAGGTAGAGGATATTGTCAAATGTTCACCTTATATACTGCGATAGTGTAAAAGGTTTACCCCGATTTGCTGTGTTGTATAACATGGCCTTCCTTGTAGCATTAACGGAGAAACAAGCCATGAAGACAAAAGCATGCCCTTTCTCAGCAGATTTCATTATTTCCAATTGCAGTGGATGCAACGATAAAAATATATGTAGCGCTAGACATTAGGGTGAAATTATAGGAAATAAGGTATAAAACATTGTCAAAGGTGCAATTACAGGAAATAAGGTAGAAAACATTGTCAATGTATTCCAGTGTGCCTTACGGCCTCAGGTGTAGATAAATATAGCTTGCATCCCTTAGTCAGAGAAAAGATAGTAAAATGAAACTCAAGATATGCCACACAATCAGGATGAAAGGCAAATAGTCAGTATTACTACGCAAATTATTACCAGATTAAGGTATGTTATTTAGCTAGAAAAGATACCATTCTTAATTTATTTTACAACATTTAAAAGTCTTGAAATATTAACATATTTTACATTAGTAAAAAATTTTGAGTTTATAGTTAATGACCGCTTTGTGAAGACATCTATGAATGAATGAATGCAGGTCTTTTTTGCAGTAGATTCTGGGTTGATTTTTTTTTTAACCATTTTATTTAAAGTAGTCAATTTAATTGAGGGTTTAAGTTATGAGGTGTAAATTGTTTAATTTAAATAAGATTCAATTAAACCAATTTAAATTTATGTTAACTCTAGATCTCTCTAAGGTCAAAGGGGATTAAATTTATTGAGATGCAAATTTTTGTTAGAGTGAAAAGAGATTTCATCCCTCTATTGGCTTCGTAGATCTATAATTAACATAGATCTATACTAGTTTAAATTGAATTCATGAATAAACTTTTTTTTGAAAATTAGCACTATTTAAACCTTAATGGTATGACTAACACTTGTCTTATATTTGACTATCTTGTTATGTAATTGAAATTCAAGAAAATATGCTTTCCTCAAAGTTTTCATTATCTAAACCTTGATTGTTTGAGAGGGTGAACACAAGCATGAAGGTTGTGACGCATATAGAATGGTAAGTCCCACATCACACAACCTTCCATTAGATAGAAATTACAATACAATCTCTTTAACCCAAGACACTCACATTGATTCCAATGAAAGAACAATTGTGCATTTTTCCTTAAGATCTAGTAAGAGTTGTCCTACATGTTAGGATGTAATGGCAGAATATAGTATGTATTTTGAGTACTTTTTTAACCATTTTGATTGCATGGTACTATATCTCATAGATTCTCATGATATATAATCTCTATTATATATAGGTATAAAGGTTGTATTATTTAGTTTAATGATTCATGCATTATGATGGTATTCATTAAGTTAACTAATTTTTTATTAATACCTTATAAGATCATATTAACCACAATCTCTATCACTCCTTTTTTCGTCTCTTTCTATGCTTTTTACTATTAGAGGCTCTAAAGTTGTTAGGATTAGGGCTACATGGCTTATCCAACACAATGTCTTCTCACTATTATCTGATCCGATCCATTATGAATTAGACCTCCCCTATTTGGAGGCGTTTTGTGCCCAAAAGTTAAATAATTCTAGTACTTCAATGCCTGCTCAATGTATTACTCTAGTGGTAGTTTTAATTGGGTCTCTTGGCTCTAACATGTGAGTAGGGTCTTGTTCAACCTCCTTTCCTAGCTTTCCTTAGGGTCTTTTTCTTCTCTATTGAAGTTGCATGCTCTTGCTCAAAATCTTATTAACCTCTTTCTCTAGTTCTTATTAACTTTGCTAGGTCTGTACATTTTTTCCTTCAAATTGCGTTGGTCATAGTTAAACAGATCCTTGGTGTCTATGACAACAAAATCTCACACTTCTAGAGATAATGTCCAAAAGCTCAAGTGTGAGATTCACTACACCTCAGAGGGGGATATTGTCACCTCGCCAACCTTTTTGTCACTTTTTGCTAGATTTCCTCTGGATCAAGGAGAATTCTCCTTGTATATCATAGAAATGTAATGTACCAGTCAAGCAAAGTCAAGAGCTCTCCAAGGCATCTACTTCGCACTCCACAGACCAAAGGATCTCATTAATTTGGGTTTAGGTGGTATATAGGATTGCTAGGCTTCTTTAGGGTGATTAGAGTTTGAGTTCAATGGAAATGTCCCCAAACATTCACAATCATAATATTCCTAGCAAGTGGAACCATATCAAAACAACATTAATGACTTCTAAAAGGGATAAGCTGATAGAGAATGAATGATCAATTCCTTAGCTTGTGAATGAAATTTTGGGCATATGGATTGAGTGGGAAAAATTTCCAAGAGAGATGATGCATGAGATTCATAAGACAATGTTGTGCACTGAGGGAGCTAAATTAAGGTATCTCACCTTGTCAATCATGAATCTAGGGAAGAAAAGGAGAGCTTAACGAAGGTTTCCTACCCTTGTTAACCTAGGAGACTCAATTTTTGAGATAAACGAAAAGAGGAAGAGGCAAACAAATGTATCTTACTAATTAAGCCTTTTTACCATGAAAATGAAGATACTATTTATTTCTTTTAAATTTTTCACAAGTAACCCCCAATCTCCTCCACATGGACATGTAGGTCCATACTGATTATATTGCCAAATAAACCAGAGGTAAATATCTCACTCTTGTTGTGTATTTCCTTGGAAAATGAATAAGATTTTCAACCATGTGGACTCACCAAGTTATCTTGTAGGTTGGCCCAACCATCTTGTATTTAAGGCCACCTAAGAAAATATGGAAAGGTTTGCTCCAATTAAATAAGAATGTAGATCCTTGTAGGTTAGTCCCACATCCATTATAGACCCCCCTTATCATTCTTTGAAATGCTAGAATCATTAACTTTTCTAATTTATGGTTAAGATTGTATGCATTTCGATTAATCACCATATCTATCACTCCTTTTTCCCTCTCTTTGTATTCTTTTTACTATTAAAGGCCATAAAGTGGTTAGTATTAGGGCTGCATGGCTAATCCAATACAACGACTTCTCACTATTATCTGATCCAATCCATTATGAACCAGACCTCCCCTATTTGGAGGTGTTTTGTGCCGAAAATTTAAATAATTTTAGGACTTCAATGCCTGCTCAATGTTTGGCTTTGGTACTAGTTTTAACTGGGTCTCTCGGCTCTAACATATGACTAGGGTATTTCTCAACCTCCTTTCCTAGCTCTGATTATGACCTTTTTTTCTATGTTGAAGTTGTATGATCTTGCTCAACATCTGATTAATTTTTTTCTCTGGTTCTTATTAAATTCGCTAGGTCTTCTCATTTTTTCCTTCAAATTATGTTGGTCATAGTTAAATAGTTCCTTGGTCTCCGTGACAGCAAAATCTCACACTTCTAGAGATAATATCCAAAATCTCAAGTGTGAGATTCACTACACCTCAAAGTGTGATACTATAACCTGACCAACATTCTTCTTGCTTTTGGCCAACCTTCCCATTGATGAAGGAGAATTCTCCTTGTAGATCATTTTAATGTTCCAGTCAAGCCAAGTCAACAGCCCTCTAAGGCATCTACTTCACACTCCACTGATCAAAGGATCTAATCAATTTGGGTTTAGGTGGTAGATGGGATTACTAGGCTTCTTTAAGGTGATTAGAGTTTGATTTCAATGGAAATTTCCCCAAACATTCACAACCATAAGATGCCTTAGAGAATGAAACCACATCAAAACATCATCAATGACTTGCAAAAGGTATAAGCTGATAGAGAATGAATGGTAAATGCCTTAGCTTATAAATGAAGTTTTGGGCATTTCGATTGAGCGGCAAAATTTTCCATCAGAGATGGTGCATGATATTCATAAGATAATGTTGCGCACTGAGGGAGCTAATTGAAGTTCTGTCACCTTGTCAATCATGAATCTAGGGCAAAAAGTATAGTACAGCTAAGTGAAGGTCATAATTATTGGATGAGCTCAAATTTAGATTTTCTTGCTCATCAAATTCATGAAATAAATGGACAGAGGTCAAATTGTGACATAGGAACTGCAATGCCTATGAGGAATCTTGATCGCAACAAACTCCTTCAATTTTAGACAATTGTTTGGGTAATATCAAGATCAACATTTGCATCTCCCTCATTATATCACAAGTATCTTTCAGACCTACCAAAGCTTTAGTTAGTGATGTGATTAAACTTCATCCCCAATAACCTTCAATATTTTTTTCAATTTTGAATCCCCTTTCCAAATCTGCAACATGTTCTTGTTCTTTGACTACATCATAAAATGGGTTCTCATTAGAAAACATAGACAGGACATTCTTCAAGTTGAATGCAATGAAATCATCAAAATTGCACGACCAAAGATCAATTGTATGTAAAAATAAAAAATATGAGATGGTTCAGAATTTGATTTTTCACAATCACATTTTTCAAAGGTCAATTGTCAATAACAATAAGCAGCTTGTAGGTACTTTTTCACTAAGATATATGAATATGAATATATAAGTGTCTAGTCATTAAATATATTTAAATTTAATTAAGGGAATAGACAAGTCTAGTACTAGTCATATATTAGTTTGTATTATTATAGATATCAGTCTATATAGTATGGAAATATGATAAAGAAAATTGTACATTAAAATAAAATAAAGAATGTATTTATATTTACAAGTTTTTGAGAAATATTATAGAGATATGTAAAATATATAATAACATATAATAGTTTATGGAATTATGTGTGGTCATCTCTTTTATTTTTTAAGAAAAAATTCCTTAATTTTATTAGATGATGTGATAAGTGTTGCTCAAAGGCTAATTGGTATATCCACTTAGCTTGAGTTGGAAATAAGGCCTTACTACCAACTCAATAACTGATAGCACATTTGTTTCAAAAAATTAGTGTAAACATTAAGAAGACTATATTAATGCAAAGGTAGTAAAAAATCTAAGATGGTATTTGAAGAGTGAGAGATAACATCATGTGAATTTAGTAGCTTGTAAAGTTTGAATTGGTCTACATTCACTACATGCATTTTATTCACATAAATGCCTCAATGAAATTAGTATTAATTGCATAAAAGTTTAAACCAATAGATTTTAGAATAATTTTATGGTTTTACACGTTGTCATATATTTCAACATTTATTTATGTAATGATCCTAACTAACGTCCACAAATTTTTCTTCGCAAATTTCTATTACGTTATTCTATACAAAATGGCAGACCAGGTATTTATGTTGCTTTTGGTATTTGTAGTATTTATGTTGTTGATTTAGTTAGAGGTTATATTTATTTTTAGAAACAACTCTAAAATGATACTTCAAAAGTTTTTTTGTGACCAGTTAGATGCTCGTTGGAACAATCTGATACGCTTGCCTCAAAGTGTTGGACAGATCTCAAATGCTCACTCAACACATTGGTAGAGTTTTTTCAGGGTTTTGAACCTATATCTCAATTTTTTTCATATCTAATTCCTACAGAAGCAATAAACACTACCTTGAAACAACAAAAAAGCAAAAGTACAAACAATCAAGTGATCAAAGAGTGAAAAAATACACTGAAAAACTACATATTCATAGATTTACCCCCTAGGTTTATTCATTGGGCATGTTCTCTTGAAAAAGAAGTAATACTCAAGTTAAAAATTGTAGTCTTATTGTTTAAAAAATATGGTGCATTCAGGGAAATAGCACATCTGTCATTTGAATATTTAGATGAATGGGCAACAAGACCTACTCCAGGTATAGATGAATACTTCAATGAAATGATATATTGCATTTGCAAAATGTGCCAAAATAGGAAACTAAAGAAGTGAAGCCTTGTTGGTATCCATAGATTGGACAATGGAGTTTATATAGAAGAGGTACATTATAATTAACAAATTGTTATTCTTATAATAAATAAACATGCACATTATTTAATACATTATTATTTCTCATTTCATTTGATTTTATTTATTTATGAAAAGTCGCTTCCAGTTCCCAATATTCCTGAAGAACCAATGGATGATATTGATAATAGTGACTCTTAAGATGAAGGAGAAGACACATTTATGGATGAAGCCACTTCGCAGATAAATGAGGCTAGTGTCAATGAATTTATCCAAGACTTCTACACATCTTTTGAAGAAGTTGTTGATTCACCCCTAGCTCATTTGGCTAGGACATCTCTTTATGCAAATGTTGAATCTTCTATATTGGCAACACTTATGTTGTTGTTGAACTTGAAGGTTACACATGGATTGACAAACACATCCTTTATTGATATATTAAGGTTGGATTGATATTCCTATAAATTAATGATCTACATGTCTTAAAAGTTTTCAATATTGTGTATACTTATAAAAATAATTTGTTGCACTATGCAGACTTTTGGCAAAAAAAATACTTCCAAAGGACAATAAGTTGCCTCATTCTCATACAGAAGTATCTTCAATAATGAAAGACATTGGAATGGAGTACAAGACATATGATGCGTGTCCAAATTACCTTATATTGTACTATGGAAATAATGCAAATTTACAACAATGGCCAGTGTGTCACACAAATAGGTATCATCAAGATCAAGTATCCAAGAAGTTTCCTTATAAAGTATTACGACACATTCCACTAAAGCTAAGGTTTGAGAGAATGTTCAAATGCAAGGAATTGGAAAAATATATGGATCATCATGCACAAGGAAGGTGCCAAGATGGTGTCATGTGTATGGTTGTAGATAGTAAATATTGGAAAGAGATTGAGGGAAAATGGCCACATTTAAGAAATGAGCCAAGGAATGCAAGAATTTCTCTAGAAATGGATGGCGTCAATCCTTTTGGAAATCTTAGAACAACATATTCTATTTGTCCAGTGTTAATTATAAACAACAATATTCCCCCTTGGATGGCAATGAAAAAGGAACATGTAATCTTAACTCTTATCATACCAGGTACTAGAACACATGAATGCAATGCTTTCTTGAAGATTATATAGAAATATTTCAATTCAGTTAATCCTAATAAAGAACTCTTTGTTCACTTAGGGAAATATCAGGTAAAGGATATGGATGTATACATGGAGCCCCTCATTGATGAGCTTCATGAATTATGGGATGGTGTAAATATGCTTGATGTATCAAGACGTATCAATGATAGAAACTTCCTATTTCATGTGATTCTTATCTGGACAATTCATGATGCTCCGGGGCTCTCTATTTGTTGTGGTAATATAATATAAATTACATTTAGAATTATTATATTCATTTTATCATTTACTAAATATAGTTTCCAATCTTATTTTAGGACTACAAACAAAGGGGAAACATGGTTGTCCATCATGTGGGCCAAAATTGTTGCATAGGCAGTCAAGGGATTTCAATCAAATTGTCTGTGATGAGTATTGACAATTATTACCACAAAATCATCGCTATCGATTGCATGATAAACATAAGTTCAATGGAAAGGAAGTGGAAATGAGGAAGCCAATAAAGATGAACCCTGCTAGGTGGAAAGTGACGTATGACAAAAAAGAAGGGATAAGTTTTCCCCTAGGAATGAAAAGACTCTCTATTTTCTACAAATTATAATATTATGAGAGCTTGCCAATAGCCCACCTATTTGATACTATGCACATCGGGAAAAATGTGACAGAGTGCTTGTGGAAGCATCTAAATGGAAATAACATTGAAGCACAAATAAAGTGAAGAAAGGACCTTCGAGTTGCCAATATCATGTCGAACATGTGGTTGCACGAAGACAACTCATATGTTCATGCTCCATGGACATTTACATCAAATGAGAAAGAAAACATCATTTCTACTATGAAAAGCATAAGATTTCCTTCTGGCTTTGGTGTGACATTAAAAAACTTATTCACAAGAGATGGATCATAGTTCTTAGGCCTAAAAGCACATGATTGGCACAATTGGATAAAGGTAACGTTGCCACATGTTATATTTGTTGGAAACTTAATTAGAAAATCATATATCCTAGTGATAATATCAGTTCATGCATATTTGAACATGGTTATTTGTTAATGGTCATGCAGTATGTGTTTCCTGCAGCAATACCAAGTGCTTCTCACCACAATGTCACTTTGACTATTTACAAATTATGTAAATATCTGAGGTATTTTTCAATCCATCATGCATACTCTTCCATTACTATTATCATTTGAGGTGCATCATTAGTTATGCCTTTATATGAGTTTCTACTTTTAGTTGAGAAGAAATAACAAGTCTTTATTGTAATACTTGTAGGTGGGTCTCATCTAAAGAGATACATTAGGATGACTTGAAGTATTGGAAGAGGAATGTTTCACTTTTTATGCGTGATATTCAAATGTGCTTCCCTCCAAGCTTCTTTAATTCTCAAGATCACTACCTTGTACACTTAGTAAAATACATTGAATAGTGTGGGCCTATTCATATTTGAACAATGTGGCTTGTGGAGAGATATATGAAGGTCTTAAAACAACTTGTGAGGCAAAAGGCTCGACCAGAAGGGTCAATAGTTGAGGGGTACATGGTTTTCCAGGTAATGGTTCATTTGAGTGTGTACTTACCTCAATTGCATATTGAAGCTCTGCGATTATGGAATTATAAGAAATCTCAATAATTTGAAGGAGAGAAAATAGAGAGTGAAGGGACTTCAAATAGGATAAAAGGTATAAAGAAATGTTAGGAGTTATTTTTATATTAAGTTTTCTATTACATGGCTTTACATAATTATTAATTCATTGAACAAATACATTTTTCATTGTAGATGCTAAGGAGTGGGAGGCATTACATTTGTATGTTGCATACAATTCTAATTTTATGTTGGAATGGATGGAGAAGTACGTTGGAAAAAAGAAATTAGAAGATGAAAATGCATGGGCCGATATATATAATAGACATGGTAAAAACACTACTCGAGGATTGACTACAAGCCATAAAAGAAAGTGGCCAGAGAGTTGCTCGTGGAATTGGCTAAAGACCAATATTGAACATGAGGCAACAAAAGGGAATGATAGAGTAGCACAACAACAATTGAATTTCATTAAAGGATCTATAAATGGGGAGGTGATATATATTATTATATTGCATATATTTAATAAAGTTTTTGTTAGATTTCATATCCTTGAATCTAATTAGTTGATATTTATATGAATTTAGGTAAGATATTACAAAGGAATGTGGAATTTTGGTCATCATTTTCGCATCAGAAAAGTTGATGAAAAGAGAAAAACTTATGATTGTGGAGTTTCAACATCATTTGAGGTAGAATGTCGTTCACATGCAAATGATAGACAACTAATCATAAGAACACTTCGCTACTATGCAGTGTTGGAGGACATTATAGAGCTTGATTTTATGTCCTTCAAGATAGTTATTTTTTGTATTGAATGGTACAAGCTTATCGAAGAAAAAACTATCTTGCTCCATAATAATGGATTCCATATGATCAATACATCTAGGTTTGAAGCCACTTTTGAGCCTTATGTGTTTCCAAGTCAATGTGACCAAAAAGTTCTCATTCCAAATTTAGAACAACCTGGTTGGTCATTTGTGATTGATTATGATCCAAGAGGATGAAGAGTAACATTTGTTCAAGATGTAGAGGACCATGATATACTTGAAGATGTAGAAGTTCCCCTTGAAGACATAGATGGCCAAGATGGAGATGATGAAGAATTTATTTTCAATGATGCATATGACCAAGGTGAAGACCAGGATGAGTTTACTGAAGTGTCTGAAGGACATGAGCAACCACATGGGCATCAAATCCATGAAGATGATGAATTCATTGGTTTTAATTTACCTGTAGTTGAAGGTGATGAAGATTATGAAAATGATGGTATTAATTTATTTGTGGACTTAGGGTTTATTAATGATGGGGTATATATGCCATCAGATGAGGAGATTTCATGCAAGGATGACATTTTTTGATCACTATGTTTACTTTAAGATAGTTTTAAGGATTAACTACAATATATTTTTTATTTACAAGTTAAGCATTGAGTTTTTAATTCTAATGAACATTAAGTAATTTGAATGTTTAATGTTTTACTTGTGAGGATGACATTTTTCGATCACTATGTTTAATTTAAGATAGTTGTAAGGATTCACTACAATATAATTTTTCTTTACAAGTTAAGTAATGAGTTTTTAGTTGTAATGAAAATCAAGTAATTTGAATGTTTAAGGTTTTACTTGAAAGACACACACACACACACACACACACACACACACATATATATATATATATATTTGGTGTTACCAATTCTATTTTCTTATCGGTTTTTTATCAAGGTTTTCTTATTTTTATGTTATTATGTGTTTTTTTAAGAATGTGCCCATGGGTGTTACTGATGCTACTATGGGGGATTCAATGATCTTAACTACTTTTATGGAAATGTTAACAAATGCACGAAGGCAAGATGCTATTATGATGATGCATGAGGTAAGCTTGAATATTGTCTTTTATAGGTTCAATTATCTTATGTTCCTTATTATATTATGATAATTTATGTTTGTGGAATGCATGCAATCTCTAAAGTCATACCAACCCCTATAACACCTTTTAATACATCTAAGGTAATGCTAGTGGTAAAACGTGATCAATATTTTTGTGCATTAAATTAACTTATTTCACTATATCTATTTATTAATATTTGAGTTTTTTCTAAGCGTGCATTTTGTTGGCATGCAGGATTCATTTGTGCCCCTCAATACACCCAATGATGGCATGCAGGGATCATTAATGCCGCCATATACATCCAATGTTATGCAAAATGTAAGATTCAACCATCTATTTGCGTGAGTTTGATTATATTATTTGTTGAGAAATATAGGGCATATATTTAATAAAATTTTTGCACAACGAATCCATGATTTATGAGGTCACTAAGAGCTACATTGTCCTATCATGATTGCTACCAGTATGCATACTTTTACTTCAGCTATGAGCTCTTTCTCCAATTTTTATGCTTACCATGACGCCTTCTTACTAAGATGCATTCAACCATGGAAAAGTTCTTTCGTATTTTACTTTTTCATTGCTATTCATCTATATTACAAATAATGTCTAAGGGTTTGTATAGTTCCCTTCTTTCATCATGCGTTTCAATGGATCACCCCATCCATTTTTTACTTCTTGTACTTGCAATACTATTTTAGCAAGTAACCCAAGCAATATATTATTCCAAAACATGATGTCAAGTTACTTTTCTAGGGTTTTTATGTAATCAAGAGGTAATTTTAGGGTTTCTTAAATTCAAACCTTAGATCATACTATTTTCCCTTTATGTCATTCTAGAGTTTATCCCATGCCGTAGAAATCAAATCATAGGGAAAAAATACCTTAAGATTAAGATTTCTAAATACTAGGGTTTTCTTAAAATATAAACCCATAAATTCAACCCTACTACATCTTATGATGGACCCTTTAAAAGAAAATTATTATACATACAGTATGGACACCTATATGTAGTGTTTATTATTTTGGTTGCCATGATTCTTTGCAATGGTAATATACATTTCATTGATCATTTTCCATCCTTGTGACCTTCTTTTAATGAGTCTTTCGGGATATTGTTGTTCTATAATGGGACTTGCTTCTTCATATGTTACATCAAGTTATAGTATGGTCACTTATGGAACATTTTGACTTGGTCCTTGAGGGCCATTTGACTCTATTTGACTCAAACAAAAAATTTATGTGCAATATGTAACATGCCCAAATGGGTCTTTATGACAATGACTCAATGACCAATACTAAGAGCTAAAAATGGGAGCTTGATCTAGAATACAATTCCTTGAGCATGAAACCCATGCCTCAAGCATAACAAAAATAATCTTATTTTTCCCTTTTTTACATAAATTACATAGAATTGTGATTACATATGTCATTATGAAGACCGAACCTAGTTACATATTTCAACATTATTCATCTATTATTCCATCTTATTATTTATACTTGTGCCTTGCAGGATGTTTCTAGGGTGACTCCAACAAGTATACAATCTATTGGTATAGAGGGTCATGTTATGCCCTCTACACCTAGACCAGAACCCCATAACATGCCCTTTACATCAAATATGGGTTCAATCACAATTCTCCCACTAGGACCAGAACAGGTTTCTTTGAGGAGTCTTATACACTCACAAATAAGAATGTTAAGGCTCCTACTAGCTATTCCTGAAAATGTTGAAATCAGGCAAGAAATAATTGAACAAATTCAATTATGGGAAATGCCATTGTTGGAGAGTGTAGCTCCAACAAGAGGTCAACATGTAAAATTATCTTATTTTTTTATAATTTCATTTGTTATGTTTAGGATAATTATTTTAGAAATGAAAAATAGTTTCATATTTTGGTTGGGTTCTTAACAATTCCACAATTTCATTGTAAATGCAGGAAGTAAGTGACAAAGTGCCTAATGTAACTATAAGGGCATCTTCCTCAATCCCTAAGACTACAACAATATCATCGGTGACCACAAAAGGAATGCAAGAATTTACAATCTTTTTCACTTCAAAAGGAAATGTCTTGAAGGATGAAATGGGGTTGAAGTTTTATCACTTTATTTTTCGTCGTGCAATTTTTTTTTTGGAAATACCATCCAAATGGATTGGAGGAAACAAACCAATATCAAAAAAGAAGAACTATTTAAAGATGTAGTAACAACATTTGGTAATCCTCGATTTGATAAGGAACTTATTTGAGAGATTGCAAGTAAATACATTCAGTTAAAGAGGTCCAATTTAAGGTCAAAGTTGACAAAAAACTTGATGTATCCATGTCTAGCTTGCATCACAAACCAAGTGACATGGGATGAACTTATGAAAGTTGCCAAGTTTAAGAGGAAAGTCCACAAAATCCAAACTATACGCCATCTGCACAAGGATGAGCTGCGAGACGTCTCCAAAATACAAGAAAAGAAACCCAATCTCTGGTGTCAAAAATTGGATCTCACAAATTAGGCTCTAATAGTATTCATGGTGGCATGGTAAGTGATATTTCCATCTATTAAATTTTCTATTTTAGGCAAAATAACCATGGTCACGTTGAGTTAATTGTATCTTATTAGCTGTTTTACCTTATAAATATGATTATCTTTGTTAATGTAGGTTGACCAGTTTCAAAAAGATGCTTCAGAGGAAGACTCAGAATATGCTTTATTACATGGTTCCCAAGGTCTTCGACAACACATGATATATTGAGGAGAAAAATTAATTACTGGTTATGGATCCGAGGTTAGTTTTTTATAATATTTTATGAATAATGCAATAATTCAATTGGAGGTATAATGTTATTCTAACAAGTTAAAGTGTGTTTTGTATAGGGATGAGGTGAAACATCTCGGAGTGAGCATGAGGAGGAGATACACGCACATGATGATTCGTTTGTTGCACACAATCATTCAATTGTCATTCCTGAACCTTGGCAGGAAAACATTGTTGAATTTTAGCGAATGGGAGACAGAAATAATGAGGAGGGTGTTCAATGTGATGAGCATTCCACACCCACAATTAATGTAGTGCCTCGCAAAAAGAGGACAAAAAGGATTGATATGTGTTAAATTTTAATAACTTGAATGTGCATTTCTCTTCCTTCTAAGGAGTGCACTAGGTTGTGAGGGTCCAAACATAAACTAATTTTGTGTGCAACAAAACAAATTTTGAAGATACTTTGTTTCTTGAACTTTGTGGAACAAAACAAATTTTGAAGATACCTTGTTTTTTGAAGGTACTTTGTTTTCTTGCAACACTATTTTTTTATGTGAGTGTCACAAAAAAGAATGCCTTGAATCTACATGATGAACTGAATATATTGTGACTTTGGGTTAGCAATAGTTGCCTTCAATGGCACTCCTACAACAATCTTCTAAACAATACGACTCTGTACACTTATGATAGTTCATAATTGAAGATTTTTTTGTCGAGAATTATATTATAGATCAGACCTGTTTTGAATTTAATGCTTGTTGTTATGTTTGTGTTTCCAAGAGGAATCCCAACTATCATGTTAGGGAGGGATTCTAATTAAATTCTTAATATTTCTATTTCCAAGAGATAGCCCAACTATCACGTTAGGTAGGGATTCATTTTGTTTATTATTTCCCTTTTTTACTGCATCTACAACCTTCATTAGCATTATTACTTATTAATGTGATTTTTCAGTTTCACCGCTACAAGAAAAAAAGCCACAACCATGCCCTTTTTTCTAAAACCTCTGATATGTGGCATTCGTGGGGTCAATTTACACCTCATCGCAATCCTTATATTTTCAGGTAAAACACTATTTGTTATTGTTTTTATTTCTTCGTTGTAGTTGTTTCTTGGTTGTTTTCAGTAGTATTCATTCCCTTACATGATTTATATAACCATGGCTATAATTTGTATCTCCTTCTCTGGCTACTAGGGTTTTGTCTGGTTGTTTTTTTTTCATTTTAGAGTTCAATGGATCCACCAAACTTCTATCCCTTTGGGAAATTTTTGCATTCTTTATATCCCTTGGTTCATACAGATAATGCTAGCAACGAGGTATCCTCTAAGCAATCACCTCGATTTTTGGAGGGTAAAATATGAAGCACTTCAAGCAATTTTGAAGTATTCTCTATTTTTTTTAGGCTGTAATAATTCATAAGGTATCCATCTTGTATAAAACTATGTAGAAACAAGTCCATATATTTCTCTGTCCCTTAACATTCAAATTTATCAACTTCCATTAGGCTTCAATTCCAACCCAACACCCAAACCTATAATTATGTCACAACTGTTATACTAAAACTTTAAAATTAATTTATGACAATAACATTCTAAGTGGTCATGACAATGCCTTAATCGTCATTCTAGTAATAATTTAGCTTCAAAATGATGCTTTTCAACTTTTTTTTTGTCCAAATCTGTGAACACTTAAATTTATATGATTGGCAGATGAAGGGATGGGAGGCCTCCAAATGTTGGAGTGTAGGAAATTGGAGGAGTGGACATGGTGAACATTTGTGGTGAACATTGGTAAGGAATAAAGTTGTTTAGGGTGTGTTCTTCCACGTCTAAGTACTCTTCAGTAGCATCGCATGTAAGTCGTTTCTCCCACATTACATTGTGTTGTTCCACTTCCCGCGTTACAGAATAAAAACGTTTCTGATTATATTTACTGTGAGTTATCATTTAGAAAAAACTATATGAGAAGAAATGTTATAGCTCATTATTAAAATTTTAGTGGGTTTAAGTAGTTGCAACGTGTCTGCATTGTGGCTTACAGATTTGCTTAAATTAAAAAAATTTGTACACTCATCAATGGTAATTGTTCTGCACACACGGTTTAATCATTATACAAAATAGGAGTTGTCAGCATTAGCTGCCATGTTCAGTTGATTTAATTTAGTTCAGGTCAATTGTGTTTGTGGTTACTCAGTTTCTGTGTTTGTTATTCTGTTGCCACATATTCTATTATGTACGATAGAAGCAAATGAAGTGATTGAAAGATAGGATATCCAACAAACAGAAGGCATCTCTGGTCATGAAAGGAGTGGAGCTGAACCATAACATAGTGCAAATAAGTATTGCCTTTTTGAGTCCACTGTCAACTATCAAACAAAAGCTCGTCCTCTTATTGGCAACATTTTCTATTTAAGAAATGCTTTTTTGGTAGACAGATGATTCATGCATCCACTTATTTGTGTTATGGAAAAGTGATGTTCTGAAAACTATTCAGTGTTGGCATTAGGAGAAATTATTGATTTTTGAGGCAAAACTGTTTATTATTGATTTTTTTATTGACTTAATTTATATGATAATGTGATGCACCCTTTAGGTGCTTTCCCAAACAATCAGTTTTGTTGTGATCTAAGTGGCACTTTATGCCATCAATATTTTGCTCACATCTTTTTTCTACAATCTTTAAATTATTTAATGTTCTCATGTTGCACATAGATTACATAGTGCCCATTCCAAACCTTCTTTTCCTATGCTTCCAAATGATTTTGTAGCAAATTTATCAACACATTGCTTTGTGCTCTTTTGATCATGAATCTAAATTGTTCTCATAGGAACTCTTTGCTATTCCTTTTCAATCAAACATATACTTTTTTTTATGACAATATCTCACAACTCCATGATATTAATCCCAAGCTTATAGTCATAAATCCTTACCCTAGTAGTTATATAAACAGTTATCCACTAACTTTGATTCTCAAAGTCACTTTGCAACATCTCCACTTCCAAATATTTGGAATGACATGGATCATTCAATGTATTTTATCTTCACACAAAGATTTAAATCACCCTTCTTCAAATAATAATCAACCTCTGAAAACCAGAGATCGCTGCTTTTTGTTAACTAGCTGAGATCTCCTTCTCCAAGTAGTGATTTCCTACTAGATTGACCCTATGGTCAATTAACTTCCTTTCAACAAAGTCTGAAAATATTTCTTCACCACGTACTTTGGCAAATTGATCTTTAAGCCCTTTTGCTTTCTGCCCTATGTGCCAACTCCACAAATTGATTTACAAATCAATTATTCCATTCCATACTCCTTATTCCATGATTGAACTATATAACTGTGCTTTCTTCTTGTAGCATTACTCCACCATGCATAGGTACAAACCAATTCAACAATCAAATTGATTTTTCACACATACAACTTCCAGACACATGAGTTACCTCCACAACGAAGCCACTATCTTGCAGAGATCAATTTCTACCATTCTAATCACCAAATACAAACAAAAATCACTCATACATTCAATAGATTGATTATCATATTCTCCAACAAATTAATTTACTTCTCAAGCTCTGTTTATGAACAGAGGATTAAATGGTATCAACACACAGACATGGAATATTCATTTTTTTCCAAATAAATTTCAAAATGGGATCGATTTCTTCCTCACCAAAACCTTACACAAAAACCCTCAATAATCTTGCATTCATCTTTGCTAAACCATTTTTCATTGATGGATATTAATCTTCAGGCAAACAGTTGATGTTTTTCGATTTCTCCCACAAACAATACACACCCTCTACTTATCCAAAGAATACTTCTTCCATCATTCGCACAAAACGTTTTACCACATGATTACTCTCATACTCTGTCTTTTGTATAGAGTCCAAATACATACACAAAGAATCACCCTTCTTATATCGATTAGGGTTCATTTTCAATCATGAACCAAAACCAATTACAACGCATAATCAATACAGTTAATTGCCTCAAAGTACCCACAATTTCGTTATCAAATCATGTACAAACTAAGCAATCGAAATACTGTAACAACATGTTACACAAACTCATTCAACACAAATCACTTACATAATTTGTGGCATAAACCAGTTGCCTTTTCTTCCATTAATAAGCATATGTACAAACAAGAATAAACTACCTATCTCCATGATTTTCTGGCTTGGCTCAGAGCTTAGCCAACCTCCTATTGAACCCCCTCCCCCTTTATCTTGATTTGCTTTGCTACTTATACACAAAACCAATTTGTGGTCACTTCAACTAATTTCCTAACTTCTAGTAATTAACTTTCTAAATATAGAAACCCTAACTCTATCTTGAATGACTCACAATTTAAATCTTTTGAGTATCAATCGAATGCTAACACCTAAATATCTGTAACTATTTCTCAAAATAGAATTTATCCTCATCCTATCTAATGTCTCAACAAACAACCTCCTACATTCTTGTAACCGACTCCTAAATCTCCTCAACCTACTCTGAGTCATTCCATCAATATAGGTTTTTCCTTATGACTCATTGATTATATTGACACTTCATCATTAGACTAAACAACTTATGCTCGACTAACACATATCACATTTAGAATCTTCTAAATCAACTATGATAATTACAATATTTTCATGATTAAAACTACTCCTTGGAATAATTTTCAAGACCTTAGGTATGACCATCCTTTGAATTCCTTAGAAGTCTAGGATGCCCTTGCATCAGACTCCCCAGGAAAAAAAAAATTATGACCTCTTGGTCATATGCTTTGACACTTGAACCCTCCAAGATCCCATACTCTAGTTTGTTTTGTCAATAAGTTGCATTACCTTCATCATTCTTCATCTGCAACCATTCAGGCTTCCACAGTTCGTGTTGTAATGCTCCACTGTCTCTACCTTCTATGTTCTTCACTTTCCAATCATCTTCATAGTGGATTACCTTCTTCATTATGTTGTATCTCTCCTTAGGTATATGCATTAGGTTCCATAGTTAATCTATGGTTTCTTATAATTCAGTCTATTGCTACAAACAAATTTTATTTTCTTCATTATGCCATTGTACTTTGCTACACTTTAGCCATTCATCTCTAAATTGCTAATTGTTTTCTTCATCTTTCCTTGCTTCAATTTCTGCTTTTTCTCTTAAAATTTCTCCAAATGCTGCTCCAAATATTGCTGCCACCCATACTTCCTGAATTTTCTTTGAAGATATCTCCCTCTACAATATCTAATTGATGTTTCTTACCTTCATATTTACTTTCAAAAAGTAAATTGTCTTCCAATTCCCTGACCGTAGTAACATATTCACTCACACTTCTCTGCATACCAGCAAACATAGCTCAAGTTGGTAAGTTAGTATCTCCTTTTTTCTCAGCCAAAACTTGAGACACTTTCCTATCATTGACTACAATCCCTTTCTCATACTTAGATTCTTCCAATAACTCACTTTCTACTTGATTCCTCTCAGATACATCACTATGGTGTTCATCAATTCCAGCATATCTTTCTTCCTCTTCCTTGACAACATTCAATAATCGTCCTTCAGCTCTTTGACTGATCCTAGTAATCAGTTCAGCTTCCTTCAGTTTTAAGATTGGTTCCACTTTAGCATGAGACATGTCTGCATCACCTTTGTCCAATTTCAATTGTACAATCAGAATATTCATTCTCTAGTTTGCTAGTTTATTCTCCAAAAGACTTAGCTCATGCCAAAAATCTACCATCTCACTTGGAATTTCTTCCAAAAACTCTATATGATCCTCACTATCTTCTTCTTTATCACAAGTCCAATTTCTTGGCGATCCACTTTTCAATTAAGCTCTTGATACCTCAAAGAGGACCAAGAGTAAAGATGTGGTTGGTGCTTTAAACATGTATTTTAAGTAGATTCGTTAAGAAGATTTTCCGCTGCAGGAATGAGCACATGGGTATTATCTACGGTATAATAATAATTTCTTGCATTCAAAATATTATAAATAAAGAAGATACTGTAAGACTATCTTGTTTAACATAACTATTTTTCCTTCTTTATACCAGTTCTCTAACCATTCATGAATTCATTTTAGGGTATCAAGAGGTTTGTGATTTATACATGGAGATGTCATTCTGGACATGTACAAGTCTGACATGGAAAGGGTAATCTTATCAGGTAAGAGTAGCGAATATACTTTGTACCATAGTGATTTTGTTGTAGGAATAAATTATTACATTTCTTGCAATTCAAATAGGCATGGACTTATGTTATATTGAAGATATTGTAAGTCTATCTTTCTTATCATATATGTTTTTCCTTTTTATTCTAGTTCCCTGACCATTCATGAATTCATTTAGTTTATTTATAGGTTTGTACAGAGGGGCATATTAACAACAAAAATCATGTTCATGTATTAGGTATAGTAGTGAAGGATTGCATTGAAGAATTTGACCATTTTTTCTTTTCATTTGAGTAAAGGAATACTTCTCGGGTAAGAAGAGTGAATGTGATGTTTTGAAAATTGTTCAGTGTTGGATAAATCCTTCAGCCAACCCCAGTTTATAGCCCTGTCTTTGTATATTGAACTTACAATGTTACACTTCCATGTTAGTTTCATGTTCAATTTTTGGGTTTTTTGTCTCTTAATGCTTGTAATGGATAGATTTTGATATTTGAGGAAACGACCCAGGTTGGGATTGAGAATTGGATAGGTTAAAAATCCTCCCTTGTCTCTGAATGGGTTTCTCTTGGAGTCAAAATGATTGAGATCCACTGCTATAACTATCTTTGTATGGGTTCTACCTTTTTGTCACCTAGATAATTTTTGTTTTAAGAAATACTTCTTATAGAAAAGTTGTTGCCCTAGGATGTATCTATGCCTTCAATTACTTACGAATTGCAACTGGCCTCAGCTGTGGAACATTGGTCTCCGCCTTAATTCAAGCTCAAGCCCTGAGTACCTCACTACTTGCCCCAGGACGACACTCCTGTGGGATGCTAGGATGTTACCTAGATAATTAAAAGTTGATAGTTGCTGATTTTAACATTTGTATTTTATTTTTAATTTTCATATCCTTATTTCTAGTCTGGGGAGCAAACTTTGGATGCCCCTGAACTTGTGGATGATTATTACTTGAATCTGTTGGACTGGAGTGCCAATAACGTTTTATTGATAGCCCTTAGCAATACGGTGTATTTATGGGCTACCTCCAAGAGCAAAACTTCTGAGCTCCTAACAGTCGTTGATGATGTTGGTCCAATAACCGGTGTTAAATGGGCACCTTATGGAAGACATATTGGTGTTGGCTCGACAAATTCTATTTGACAACTATGGGATTATGCATCTAATACAGGGAGATTAAATTAATTTGTGTTCGCATATTTTCAATTTCATTATTTGTTTCTAGATGAAATCTCATTCACTTGGTAATGTTTTTTATTGAACACAGCTGAGAGCCTTGAAAGGTCACCAATCCCGTGTAGGTGCACTTGCTTGGAATGGTCATTTTCTTACAACTGATGGCCTTGATTGTTTAATATTTAATCACGATGTCCACATCCACAATTCTATTGTTCAAACATACAGAGGACATGTACAAGAAGTGTGTGGTTTGAAATGGTCTATATCTGGCCAATAACTTGCAAGTTGGGGGGGGGGGGGGGGGGGGGATGGCAATTTACTTCATGTATGGGATAAGAGCATGTCATCCTCTAATGCTGCAACTCAATATCTTCACCAGCTTGATGAGCATTGTGCTGTAGTAAAAGCCTTGGCATGGTTCCCTTTCCAGAGAAATCTTTTGGCATCTCGTGGAGGTAGTTTTGACCATTGCATTAAGTTTTGGAATACTCATACAGGAGCTTGCTTAAATACCGTTGATACTCACTCAATTTTTCTCATTATTATGGAATAAGCATGAGTGTGAGCTATTGAGTTCACATGGATTTAGCCAGAACCAGCTGACCTTATGGAAATATCCATCTATCGATAAGATAATAGAGCTTACTGGTCACACGTCTAGAGTACTGCATCTGGCATAGGTATATTATATTGATCTATCGCTAAATGGGTTTGTGCTTATAGTCATAGCCTTTTTGTTGACAATCTTTCCTTTGTTTTGTATTTTCAGAGTCCAGATGGGTACACTATTGCATCGGCTGTAAGAGATGAGACTCTTAGGTTTTGGCAAGTATTTGGAGCTCTTGATACCTTAAAGAGGACCACGAGTAAAGATTCGACTTGTGCTTTTAACATGTATCTCACACATATCTGTTAAGTAGATTTTCCTCCTTCAGGAATGAGCACAGGGGTATTATCTACTCACATGGATTTAGCTAGAACCAACTGAACTTATGGAAATATCCATATATGGTTAAGATAAGAGAGCTTTAGAGGTCACACGTCTAGAGTGTTGCATCTGGCAGAGGTATTCATTCTATTGATCTATTGCTAAATGGATTTTGTGTTGACAATCTTTCCTTTGTTTTTGTGTTGACACAATGACAGTCTTTCCTTTGTATTTGGTAAGTCTTTGGAGCTCTTGATACCTTAAAGAGTACCAAGATTAAAGATGAGACTGGTGCTTTAAACATGTATTTCAAGCAGATTCGTTAAGCAGATTTTCTACTTCAGGAATGAGCACATGGGTATTATCTTAATAATTTCTTGCATTCAAAATATTATAAATAAATAAGATACTGTAAGCCTATCTTGTTTAACATAATTGTTTTTCCTTCTTTATACCAGTTCTCTAAACATTCATGAATTCATTTTTAGTGTATCAAGAGGTTTGTGATTTGTACATGGAGATGCCATTTTGGACATGTACAAGTCTAACATAGAAAGGGTAATCTTCTCAGGTAAGAGTAGCGAATATACTTTGTACCATAGTGATTTTGTTGTAGGAATAAATTGTTATATTCCTTGCAATTCAAATAGGCATGGACTTATGTTATATTGAAGATACTGTAAATATATCTTGCTTATCATATCTGTTTTTCCTTTTTATTCTAGTTCTCCGACCATTCATGAATTCATTCAGTTTATTTAGAGGTTTGTATAGAGGGACTTATTGAACAACCAAAAGCATGTTCATGTATTAGGTATAGTAGTGAAGGATTGCATTGAAGAATTTAAACATTTTTTATTTTCAATTGAGTAAAGAACTACTTCTCACGTTAGAAGAGTGAATGTGATGTTCTGAAAGCTGTTCAGTGTTGGCTAAGCAATTGTTATTGCAGATATCTATTTCCACATGATCTGTATCTGGCTCTAACTGGAACATATAGCCAAGCTCGTATACATGGGTATGTTGAACATGTCTTTTGGAAACTTAAATCTTGGTGAGGGATAGCAACACCGCGAGTATAAATTATTTTTCACCCTACTCAAATAGCCAATAATTAAGGTTGTTCAAAACTTTCTCCTGTTCTTTTGGCGAGCTTCCAAATCATTGTGAGAGTCGTTTTTCTCTCTGATGTCTCTATAATTGCTCTTTATTCATCTTTTTTCTCTTTTCCGAGAAGAAAACCATGAAATTTCTAAGTATCCACAACTTGTTCCAGAAGGTCCTTGTCCTAGTTTATCTTTAAAAACTTTGATCAAAAGATAGATATTCTGATCCCCAGAATGGCCATTTTCATTTTTCTCTCACATTAAAGCAATGTGTAAGTCACTATAAGAAATATATCAGTATTGAGTGCTCTCTTTTTATTTAGCTTTGATTGAGTTTGAAGATTATGATTGTGTACTTCATTTCTTAATGTTCATTTGTTTATGGGACAAGAGATCCACTTTGATACAGTGATTTGACTGCCAAAATGTTAAAGTATTACACACACACACACACACACACACACACACACATATATATATTAAAGTTTTATCTTATTCTATTTTTTTAATTTCCTTTTCTTGATAAGAGAAAAAAAATGTTCTTAACAATTAAACCCGCTCAATAAGCTAACACCATACATATTTATATCATTTATAGTGAGTAATGATCATTACTAATGGTATAAAGAAACATTACAAGTACCACAAAAAATTAACATTATCAAATGGAGATGATATTATAAGGTTGTGTAGTGTTATCCTAATGACAATGAGTCTATTCACCATGGCTGTGTGTATGACAATAGCCTATGAGAACTTGATTAAGGGATTGAAACTTACCCTGTATTTTCACTAGTATTAATGACTTTTTTGGGCTTTGAATGAGAACAAACAGTGCTACCAATCAACAATAGAGATAGCGTTGTCATTAAAAATTATGTTTATATTAAAGAGTAGATTGATTTTGTTTCTGAGCCATTTTTATATTGAGAATTTAATAAGTTTGCATAATTTTAATTTTATTTCAATTATTAATTATTATAAAGATGGTAGGGGTTTTTATTATAAAGAAAATAAAATGACTCTACTATTTCATTTGCAGGTGCTCAGGGGAATCACACAAGGCAAGGCAAGTGATAATGAAGAAATACTAAGAGTGCACACATTTCTATTTCAGCTACCCACTACATTTATTTTATTTTATTTCAATAAGTATCTCTCTTGGAAATGGTTGAGCAATGGTATAAAACTTTCCTTACATGAATTTATTATTTTATTCTTAACAGGAAGAAGGATGGGTGGTTTGGTGTGCCTCTAAGAAATGATTAACTGCTAAGAAAAAGGCTAGTGAAAGTCGATCATAATATTTCATTACCTGAATTAGATTCATTGGATATGAAGCTTCCCCATGAACTAGATCACCACCAATTTGGATACCAATTGGAACAATTCTGGGGCTGCAAACAGGAGATGGAGCCAACTCGAGAAAGCCAGTGGTGGAGAAGATAATTTTTTAAGTCACCAATAGATTGAGAATTGACATATATCATGTTGTGTCAGTTTTCATCTTTTGTAAAACCTTCATGAAGATAGAATTTCCAATCAATTGTAGATTCAAATGCATATACATTATTATAATTCTTTGTTATCAAGGAAGCCAATTCCAATTATACACGGGTCTTGAAATTGTGGTTTAACAACTGGATATGAATTTAATTTCCACAATTTAATGTGATTAAAGCTTTGAATTTATATGTTAGAGAGTAAACCCTCTTGTAAGATGGAGAAATCTAGAACATTTTTCTTTTGCCTCATAATATGTCTTAAAATGAAGTTATCGTGCATGTTCAAATGACATGAATGTATTTTCAGCAAATATAAGTGTGTTGCCTTATTATTTTCAATGTTGCTTTCGAGAATTGTTTTTTCAGTTATATTTAAAATGACTTTGTTGTTAGCTTTAAAAATAATGGATTTATTTATTTTTTATTCTATTGGTATCCATAAACAATAGAGATTTAAGGTAATTAAAATTACTATTTGGGAACTTTGAATGTTGAAACCACCTTAAAAGAACATTTAAAATGGTTTTATTTATTTTCTTAAAAATATTTATTTATATTGTCTCTAGAGAGACAATAGTTTGAATTATGGACTTATAGTCTCTAATATGTTTTTAATCTCAGCTATTGCTATTGTCTCTGCAAAGACAAAAATGTAATTGTCTCTAAAGATACAAAAATGAAAGTGTCTCTACAAAGACAAATGAAATTGTCTGAGACAAATGAAATTGTCTCTTAATAGACAATAATTCTTGTATTTATAGAGACAATAATAATATGTGTTCTATATTGTCTTTAGAGAGAGAAATTTGTAACACAATAATTTTGAGACATTAAATCTTGAGACGTCCAACAATATTTAAGACAATATACAAATTTCTTTTTGTGTTAAATTAAAACAATTAACTCAAATATTGTCTTAAAACCCCCTACATGTAGTAATGACTCTTAATAAAAGTGGATTTTACAACTTTCTGCAATTGTTGAACCCAAGTCTGAGCTAACCCTTAAGTTTCAGTAACCTAATAATAATCATATTGATTTGATTCAATGGTTAATGAGATCACTATAACAGCTTCATTACGGAGAGTGACTTTGAATTCATGTCGAGTACGGGTATAAATGCTGTGAGAGTTCCAGTTGGATGGTGGATTGCGAGTGACCCCAATCCTCCTCCCCCGTTTGTAAGAGGATCTCTGCAAACTCTGGATAACGCATTCACATGGGCTAAGTACGACAACTATCTAATTAGTTGATTGATTGACAAGAGAAGTAGAAAAAAAAACTGGTCTCTAACTAATTAGTTGATTGATTGACAGAGAAATACAAAGAAAAACTAGTTTCTAACTGGAACATTCAATAATTACTGATGCAGCAATCATGGGATAGGGGTCACTATGGATCTTCATGCTGCTCCGAGTTCCCAAAACGGATATGAACACAGCGGCACCAGAGACGGACATATTGAGTGGCCTTTTTCACAAGACAACATAGATTGAAGTATATCAGTAATCGACTTTCTCGCTAACAGGTACACAAGTTAGTTGCTTTTGATTTTGGTACCTTCATTTCCCCTTTTTCTTTGGAAGTAGTTGGTTCCATTATAGGCCTTCTGTGGATGATTTCTCCCATTTTCTAGGGTATTAATCACCATCTCAATTGATCTCTTAACTCTTTGACCTAATAATAAATCTATTTTTTAAATTAGGTATGCTTCAAACTTAGCTCTCCTGGGGATTGAGTTGCTGAATGAACCCCTAGCACCCCATGTACACCCGGACACATCGCAAACATATTATAAAAGAGGTTATGACACCGTTCGAAAGTATTCGTCCTCTGCCTATGTGATAATGTGGAACAGAATTGGTCCTGCTGATCCTACCTCGTTGTTTGGTATCACTATTGAGAGAACCATTGGCACTTGTGAGGCTTTGCAACTTTTCCAGCTAATTTCTGATAAATCAAATTGATTGCATACTTTATTATTTTTAATATCTATGAAAAACAGGAGAATGGACAGATGAATTCGAATGTCAAGATGCATCAATGTCGGATTACCACGGTTTCGCTGAGGCGCAGCTGCAAGTGTATGGAAGTGCTACATTTAGATGGGGTTACTGGTCATTGAAAAATAATGACAACCATTGGTGTTTCCAGTGGATGGTGCAGAACAACTATATGCAACTGCAGAAATGAATTACAGATCTCATCATACTGTATTTCTATTAGTATTGCGTTCGAATAAGGTTAACGTATATTATTTTATTAGCATATTATCTCTCGAACGACGTGGCCTTATAAGGCAGGTGTTGAATAAGGTCAATTTAATGTTCGATTGGCATAGAGTGAGTGTTCTATGCAGGTTGGCCATTGTGATAGTTATCAGTATATATCTATTTTAAATTGCAGTAGTCTATAACGCGATTTTTTGAAAGCCTTTCCGGCAAATTTTCTTGGTCAAAATCCGGCAGCAATTCATTGGAATTTCAAGTTTGATAGCTAGTTTCTGCACAATCAATGGCTCCCAAGGCATTATTTAAATATTTTGTATAGGTTTTTTATTTTTGTATTTTTAATTAAAAAAATTATTTAGATTAAAATGAACAAAATCAGATATGATTACACATCATACAACACTGTAAATAAACTTATTGGCTTAATAAAAAAAAATATTACATTTAACCCGAGATAAAATCAAACATATCCTCCTTGTTAAGGTCAAACATTTCCTCTTTGTTGCACTAGTCATCTTGGTTAGAAAAAATGGTGATTAATGCCCATGAATAATATAACAATAAAAAATGACAACTATATCTTCGAGATAAAGTTTTGTACTAGTCATCTCTCTTAGAAAAATGGTAATGAATTGATCGCCGCCAATGAATAATGTAACAATAAAAAAAAGATAACAAATATCTTCCATGTAAAGTTTTTGCTTAAAATCTTCAAGTGGTAAAATTGGTATCCTTTTCAAGCTTACATTCATTAAGGTAAAAATTAATACCTTTATAACTAGGTAAGGTGAAGCATAATCCTCCTTGTTGTACTAGTCATCTTTGTTAGAAAAAAACGGTACCTTCATTTTATGAAATGATCACTCCCAATGAATAACAAAACAATAAAAATGAGAACAAATATCTTTTATATAAATTTTCCACTTAAAATCTTTAGTTGAGGTATGGTAAGTTGGAACAATAAATGTTCATAGTTCCAACCAACCTTGTTTATCACAACATAATTTCAATAGAGTGGACTTCTGATGTTGCAGTGAGTAAGTTGGAACCATATTTTTTTGCACTTCTAACCAGCCTTATCTCCAAGGGAAGGATTTCAATAAGGTGGATAATCAGTGCCACTGATATCGCAACTACATTGAACGCTAGGGAAGAGACACTAGTAGTGGTGTAGGGATTAGCATTGCTCATATAAGAAGTCATATCCAACTTCCAATACGTGATAACTATTTCCATTAGTAAAATATTATGCTCGATTAATTAACTTAAATGAAATGTCGAAAATAAATTTAAAAACTTTCCATAAATTGATTGGGTCCACAACTGTCCAAAAATTGATTTTTTCAACATCAAAGTGCATGCCTTACAACTCTGCCATACAAACATCATGTATTGCCTCACCCTATGCTATTTTGATATGAAGACACAATCAAACCTTAAATTATCCTAGTTTGATGAGCCAAGAAGTAGAGATTCACAATCATATCAAATATATTGAATGACATAAGGAGAACAATAGGCCAAATAGCAAGCCTAGTAATATGTTGGTCTTCACTTGCACATCAATTCAACAATTTATGATCAACCTCACCCACAAGTGTGATCAACAACCCATCTCTAACAATGCGCTCTATAACTCAATGATTAACGACACTTTACTGATTAAATTCATCAAATCAACCCTCCAAGGTCATCAAACACTTCATAATCACAAGAAGCAGTTAGGGAAATTTCCTAACCATTGGATCGTAAGCAATTCAATCCCAAAATCTCATTTAAAAGTTTAATTATGTAATCCATACAAATGATCCTTCACCAATCAAAACTCGAAGTGGAACACTATAAATCAATGTCTATTATTAATAGATGCATTGTTTTTTCATTTCACAATTCAAATCTATTCAAGAAATCATTGTTAACACTCCACAAAGTATTTTAGTTCAGGTATTGACAGTTTCTCTATTATTTGTATGTTTTAAATTGCATCTTCTTTTATTACATAGTATCTATTATCAATATGTTTCTTTTGTGCCTATATGGTTGAGTTTCTATTGTTTGTATGTTTATGTTGACCTCTTATATTAGTTTTAGAAATCATGGCAAGAGGGAATTATAATGCTAGTATAATGAGGGCAAGGACATCAGTGACCATAGGTGCTCATTTACAACAAATTGCATCAGATGAGGTGAAAAACCATAGAGTCGATGAAGAGAATTTAATTACAAATGTTGAATATCATAATGAGATGGAGACAAAAAGTCTTGGTATGCCAATTAGAGTTCAAGGTGCAAGTTCAACCAAGAAGATTAATGTTATCATAGGTTAGGAAAAAGAGGATATGATGAAAGAAATTTGATGATTTCAAATTAATGCATATCTAATAAGAGAAATTGTGAAAAGATATAGAATTGCACCAACATAATTGCATCATTGGCTAAACAGTCCCACTCATACAAAGAGGAAAGAGCCTTTTATAATGTTAATTGAACAAGAGGAGGAGGAAGTGGTTGTTTGGTGTGAGGAGATAGTTGAGATAAGCCATGGGATGGAATTGATATAAATAAAGGCCATTGTTGCTCAAATCTGCCAGTGGATGCCAAATCCATTAAGATATCAATTTATTGGGAAATCATGATGGGAAAGTTTCAAGAAAAAACATCAGAGCTTGTTTTACAAATAAAAAAGGTCCTAAATGGAGATAAAATTTTGAATTTTCACCCTATGTTTGTGACCAAGTTATATGACACTCTATCTGATGCATATGAGAAACATCCCCTATACTCTATAGTATGAAACTATGATTAGATTGGTCTGAAATCTGGAAGGAATCATGGCATGTGAGTAATGTCCAAGAGAGGGATTCAAAATGTTCCAAAAATTCTATCTACATTCAGGGAGTGGATATATATGGTGTTTTGTAAATGTAACCAATATGTCAATCCATGGTTTTATGTGTTTAAGGGAAAGTTTCAAGTGAAGAACTACATAAAAAATTGTAGGCTAAGAACATGCATTGTTACATATCCAAATGCATGGATAACTAAATAATTATTTATGAATTGGCTTTATCATTTTATTGCATTTCAACTTCGTGATGTCTCACTTGAAAACATATACTTGTTAGTTTTTGTTCCCCATGGTCACCTCATAGCTTTACAAACCATGGTGGAGGCAAACAAGATAGACATAAACATGTTGATTTTGGATGCACATACTACTAATAGGTTGCAACCCTTGTGTTTGGGTCTTTTAAGAGTTACTTTAGTTTTGAGATCATGGATGGGAAAGAGAAAGAGGTAAAAAGGTTTGAATTAGTATAATTTTCTAGGATAATTTTTAAAAGAGTCCACACACCCTCAAATATCAAGGTTGGATTTAGGTATATTATAATTTGGTCACTAAATTATGATGCTCTTCTCAGTGATATGGAAGCAAATCTTTTGATATACATGGCAAGGAAGATGCAAATGTTTTGCAATAAATATGTTAATCCTTTCTCAACGATAGTGCTAGCCATTAGGTGATGATGATGAATATCTTAGTGCCATCCAATTAAATGGTGATGAAAATCAAGTAAATATGGACCCACTGCATCACACAAACCACATATATCTTCTATAGAATATACTCAAAATGATTGAAGGTTGTCAAGAAATGGGAAACTTCAACCAACAATTGATCCAGATTTAAACTGGAACGCAACAAATTACAGAGATAACCATAAACACAAATATGCAGCAGAAATAATACTTCATTTCATTAACGAAAAATACTGAAATATGCTTACAAACAGTAATGGAAATAAACCAGCTAGGGTGATGGTAGCTTATCTCTTAGAAGAGATGTGGTAGCTACATGCCTCTGAACTGTGTTACAATGAGGCTCGAAGGCCTAGTTATTGTTGAGAAACAATGGAAAACCCTTTACATCCAAAAACCTATCCCTAGAAGATGAAATGCCAAATTGCGGGCCCTGTTTTGGGTAAGTTGGTACATCAACTTCTCGGGGTCATAACTTTGGCATATAATCTCTGTTTGATGTGTACAATAGCTCATTAGAAAGATCTATTTGAGCACTACAACTATGGGGAGGGAAACATCGGTCCATGGACCCATGTTGTCCCCAGATTTCCTAGAAAACGTTGTTTAGGGCCTCAAAACGGTTCCAAAAGTTTAGGACCCGAAAAACTACTAAAAATAGTAAGTTGTGCTACAATTAAGGAAACTGAAAATGCTAAGAGAAATAGTGGTGGGGGTCCAGGTGGACTTGGCATGTGGCCACTAATATCCACCTGGATCATTCCTCCCCCCTTAGGAAGCAATGGTCCCCATTGCATTGAGTTCCTCCATGAGATGAAGAAACTTCTGCTGAACTTGGTCCCTGGTGAGCCACTTGCCCTGGTGAAGGAGTTGGCCTACTTTGACAATTTGATACAGTTGGATATTTTGTTGGCGAGTGTTCTTGATCTCTATGTCCATGATCCAATCAGTTGCAGATTGTTCCATGCAATTTGGATTTAATTCTGTCGGTGTGAGCTGTTCTGCATTGTCGGATGTGTCTGGTAATGGTGGAAAGTATGGCCGAAGGCAATCCACATTGAACACTCGGTGCAGGCCAAGGAATGAGGGAATGCTGAGCTCAAATGCATTGTCTCCCATAGCCTTAGTAATGGTGTAAGGACCATATTGGAGTGGTCTCAGTTTCCAATAGGCTCTTGTAAGGCATTCCTTTTGCAAATGCAACTAGACTTTGTTGCCCACCTGAAACTTGTGTGGCATCCGATGTTGATCATGTCACTGCTTGTACTTGACATTTGATTTCTCCAGAATGTCATGGACCTGTTGGCGAATATGTTGGATGTGCTCAATGAAGTTGGTTGCCTTGTTTGTTTTAGATTGGACATGAGCCGAATCTATGTGAGTAGCTGCAAGTGGCATGGCCACATCAATGGGGCATAGTGGCTAGAATCCCAAGCCCACCTGAAAAGGGCTGTGGCCAGTTGAGCTATGAAGAGCTCGGTTGTAGCTATGCTGAACATAGGGGAGGCTCTCTTCCCATGTGCGTGGATGCTTTAAGTTGTACATGTGCAGAATGTGTACAATCATCCTATTGACAACCTCTGTCTGGCCATCAGTTTGAGGATGGAAGGCTGTGGACTTAGTGAGCTTGGTGTCTAGCATTGACCAGGGACTGGACCAAAATGTACTGAGGAACCGACTGTCCCGATCTGAGATGATAGACTGTGGGATCCCAAAGTGCACCCACACTCGTTTAAAGAAGAGTTTAGTAGTGGCTTATGCTGTGATATTCTTCTTGTAGGCCGCCATAATGGCCATCTTCGAGAACCTGTCGACAACCACAAAAACACAGTCATTTCCATGCTTAGTGGAAGGAAGGCTTGACATGTAATCCATGGAGATGGATTCCGAAGGTCGACTAGGGGTAGGTAGTGGGGTATAGAGGCCTTGCTTCTTGATGGTTGGTTTGGTAGTAGTGCATGCAATACATGATCTGATGTACTTCTGGACATCTTGTCGAAGATTCGGCCAATAGAAATACTTTTGCAGTACTGCCACCATTTTCTCGACCCCCAAATTCTTAGCAGCCCAACTGTAGTGCGTTTCCCAAATCATCTTGGCACACTTGCTTGAAGGAACACAAAGGTGACCCAGGTGGCATAACAGGGCGTCTTGGAGGTGAAAATTTGGAACATGCCGACCCTCCAAAAGTGTCTGGTATGTGCGGCCGAATTCTGGGTCGCTTTTGTAGAGAAGTGGCCAATCAGAAGTCTCGTGCCCACAAGAGTTGAGCACGATGGTTAACGCCATGATCGGTGGTCGACTGAGGCAATCTGCAACATTATTGGTGCTGCCCTTCTTATACTTGATAGTCAAATGGAACTGTTGCAGGTATGTAGACCACTTCTGATGGCGATCATTCTTCAATTTCCCTTGGGTCTGTATGAACTATAGGGGTTGGTGGTCTGTTTGGATGACCATTGCCTTCCCGAAAATGTAATGCTTCCATTGTCGGCAGTCCTGCACAATGGAATACGGCTCTTTGTCATAAGTGGGATACTTCCATACTGTGTCTGAAAGTGTTTCACTGTGATATGCTACTATATGTCTGTGTTGAGTAAGGACTACCCTAATAGCATAGTCAGAGGCATCTGCCTCGACCTCAAATGGTTGTTGCAAATCTAGTAACGCGAGCACTGGTGCCGTGCGGAGGCGATCTTTCAACTTTGTGAATTCCTTCTGTTGAGATTCATACCAAAAGAATTTTGCTTTCGCTTCTCCCTTGGTGACTTGACTCAAGGGCCAAGTGATATGAGAAAACCTCAACACGAACCTACGGTAGAAGTTGGTAAGACCTAGAAAGCTGTGGAGCTCTGTCAGAGTGGTTGGAGATGGCCAATATCGAATGACTTGGATCTTGGCTAGATCCACATGCACCCCCTATTCATCAATAATGTATCCAAGATACTAAACCTGGGTCATGCCAAGAGTGAATTTCTCCAAATTGGCACATAGCTTGTGTTGCCGCAGTGTTTGGAGAACCTGTCGGATGTGGTGGAGGTGCTCTTCCCAACTCTGGCCGAAGATCAGAATGTAATCTAAGTATACCACTACAAATGAGTTGGTGAATGGCTGCAAGATGTCATTCATTAGCCTCATGAAGGTTGCAGGAGCATTCGTCGATCCGAAAGGCATAACCAACCATTCGAAAAGGCCCTCCTTGGCTTTGAAGGCAGTCTTCCACACATCAGAGGGTTAGATTGGTACTTGGTCATATCCTGACTTTAAATCGATCTTGCTGAAATATTTTTCCCCCTTTAGTTGGTCTAGGAGGTCATCAATCCGTGGGATCGGGTACCTATTATGGACAATGATCTTGTTTAGTGCCCGATAGTCAATACAGAGTCCCCAAGTCCCATCCTTCTTCTATACCAACACGATCAGGTTCCCACAAGGTGATGAACTTGGATGGATGTGACCTTTCTGCAGTAGCTCCTGAATCTACCTCTTGATTTCATCGTTCTCTAGAATGGAGCACCGATAAATTGTTCCATTAGGTAGCGACGCACCTAGGGTCAGATCGATGGAGTGCTTAACTTGATAGTGCATAGGAACCCTTGCGGGGGAGGTGAAGATGTCCTCGTACTCCTCCACGACCATGTCCATTTGTAGTTGTCGTGCGGAGGGGCCTTGTCTGGAGGTCATGGCCACCGTCTTCTTCTTTCCTTGAGGGCGTATCATTATGAAAACAAATTTCCTGATTTTGTAAATGAGCTTACTACATTGTTTTGCAGTAATTAAAGAGATGGCGGTAGGTGGTGCTACCTCTGGTATCCTGTATAACTTATTTCCCAATGTAATAATAACAACACGGGGCCTTGATTCATACACAGCACTTCGCTTCCACAAGTATGGTTGTCCTAATAATACATCACAAACTTCAAGGGGAGTAATGTCACACAATACCTCATCTGTGAAGGGCTTGATGTTGTATGGAAGGCGACACTGCTGGCTCACGCGAAGATCCCATCCTTGGTGAAGCCACCCGATGGTGTATAGTTGTGGATGTGCTGTGGTCAGTAAGCCCAACCGCTTCACGACCTCTACCAAAATGAGGTTCTTTTGGCTATTGCTATCGACAATGAACTATAGCGGGGAGCCCTTTACCCACATCTGGGAGTGGAAGAGACGCTTCTCCTCCTCTGGATCTTCGGGTTCCTTCTTTTGTATCTTCGTGGTGGAAACGGTGGCGTTGGGCTCCACATTGATAATCTGCTTCCCTTTGTCATTCCCCTTGTCAGGTTCTGACTCAGAGTCAGAACATGCATGTGATTCTAAAACCTTTAGCTCAGCCACCAGTGACTTCTTGGCACGACACTTACTTGTGTTGTGGGTGGAGCTCTTATGGAACTCACACCATTTTCTCGTGTCCTTTTTCATCTTTGTGGTGCTGTTCTTTTCTTGCAGCTTTGGCGAGTTGTCTTGGGGTACCCCGCCTTGGCTTTGTCCTTTTTTCTGTGGTTTAGGGGCACCTTTACCTTGCTTTGGATTCGCAGATCCAAAGTCTCACTTCCTCTGTTTAAACTTTTGCTCGACTTTGACGGCATATCGGTATACTGTGTCGAGCGAGGAGAAGTTCAGGAATTCTATTTCTTCCTGGATGTACTTGTGGAGGCAGCTGTGGTATTTGAGTATCAAATGCTGCTCTGAATCCTTGATACCCAACTTTGTGCGAAGGGTATGGAAAAGATTAGTGAACTTTGACATGTCTTGGTCCCTTCCCTGCTGTAGCGTGGTCCACTTTATGTATTGATCCTCATAGCTTTCGATAGGGTAGTACTAGTCCTTGATGGCATCCCAGAATGAATTCTAGGTGGTTGAGGCCAAAAATAGTGAGCCAGTATTTTCATCCTTCTGTTCGCAGTAGGTTTCCCACCAGTCCTTGACATGGGGGGCTGCTTTGAGAAGAGCGAAAACAATCTTTTCTCAACTCGAAAATTCACGAACAGAAAAATAACCCTCCAGCAAATTTAACCATTTATCTACGACATCTGTGTTTATTTGACCCTCAAATATGGGGATTTCAAAATTAACTTGTACCTTAAAGGGCATGGTGTTTCCAGTGTAGCTGCTGGAAGCCGATGCGTTGCTTCTGGGTAGCCGCTGAAGGATCTGGGCAAAGTTGTCCATCATCGCATTCCTTTGCCGCTCGAGGGCTTCTTCGAGCAAGATTTGGATAGGATCTCCTACCCCCTTGTCTTTCTTCTCATCCATCGTGGGAGGCTGTGGGAATTTGCGAGGTTGGACTTGCAAAGGTTCAACCAGTTCAAGCCCTAACTCCTTATATCCCGACCTTGTTGGGGACATGCAAAGAAAAACAGAGAAAAAGCAGACTGCTCTGATACCACTGATCCAAATTTAAACAAGAACACGAAAAATTAAAAAGATAACCATAAACACAGATATGCAGCGGAAATAATACTTCATTTCACTAATGTAAAATACTGAAATATGGTTACAAACAGTAATGGAAATAAACTAGCTAGGGCGATGGTAGCTTATCTTTGAGAAGAGATGTGGTGGCTACATGCCTCTGAACTGTGTTACAATGAGGCTCGAAGGCCTACTTATTATTAAGAAACAAGGAAAACCCTTCACATCCCAAAACCTAACCCTAGAAGATGAAATGCCAAATTGTGGGCCCCGTTTTGGGTAAGTTGGTACATCAACTTCCTGAGGTCGTAACTTTGGCATATGATCTCTGTTTGACGCGTACAATAGCTCGTTAGAAAGATCTATCCGAGCAATACAACTTTGGGAAGGGCAACATTGGTACATGGACACATTTTGCCCCCAAATTTCCCAAAAAACGTCTTTTAGGGCCTCAAAACAGCTCAGGAAGTTTAGGACCCGAAAAACTGCTAAAAATAGTAAGTTGTGCTACAGTTAAGGAAACTGAAAATGCTGAGAGAAACAATGGTGGGGGTCCAGGTGGACTTGACAGATGGCCACCAATATCCACTTGGATCAACAATTGACATTTTTAATCCGAGTACCATAGCATGACTGGTTAACACAAGCCATGATGCATATGAATAGAAACATCGTTGTCATGAATGAAAAACGCCTTAACATTGCTTTGTTGTCAGCGGATTTAAACAAAATTGAAGTTGTATATTATTATTTGGATGTTGGAGATTTAGAAGAACACAATGTAGGAAATAAAGAACTAAATCAAGAAATTGATGAAGAAGAATCACATGCCATAGAGCATACTCATGTTTATCCAATTTTTGGACCAACACTCAAGCAATTTCTAAGGCTTCCAATGGGTACAGTTAAAGAGAAAGAACAGACATGATTGTTACTTTTTTTTCATTAATTAATAACAAGATCATAGTTACTATTGTCAAATGAATACATCAAACATTTTCCTAAGAAAAAAAGGCAAAAGGAGTTGTTGGAATTGAAAAGAAGAGAGAAGTAGTGATTATTATAGAAAAATGATGAAAATAAGAAATGTTGAGAAGTGTAGCTCAAGTAGGAACTTCTTACATAGGCTTCAATGTGAATGTGTAGTACGTATTTTGAAATGTTTCTTTGTTAGCCACCTTGAAAAGGTGACCAATAATTTTATCTTGTAATATCATTTGAAAAATAAAAGAAAAAATTAAAGTTCAATGTTTTGAAGTCAACTAGTCTTAGGAATCTAAATGGTATGTTATAGAAGTTCTAGAACATTAGTGACTTGGATTAGAATTTAATCTTAGCCATATGTCTCATAATTCATATAGGTGGTAGTGAGAATCATAAAGAGTAGTTGGGATTGAAACTTTATTTTCTCTGAAAGGAAAAAGATGACAATATAGGAGATATGTTATACACATGAGAAGAAAACAAGAGAGTTATAAGAAGGTAGAGTGCATTCAAGGAGAGGTGCTGGGATGGGGTCCCCTGGGTCAGTTTTTGGGTTAAGATAACCCAACTATTGATATATTTTTTTAACTAATGTAAAGTCTCTGTGATTTGTGGATGCTAAGTGTCTTGATGATTAGGAGTCAAAGGGGTTTTAGTCCCTTGTTTATGTAAATTTTGAGTCAGTTTTGAGATCCACCCATGGTCCGCGGGCCATGGGATTGTATGAAAAAGGCTATAAATAGTTGTGTCTTAGAGAGTCTAAGGCATACCTGATATGTAATGGGTCAACAGAAGAGAATTGCTAGAGCAGAGAAGTGGGTTAGATAAGAGAGAAAGGCTCTGCAGCTGAGTGCACAAAGGCCTAGGTAGAGTCTGTAGCTGAGTGCGCGGAACCATGCAGCTGAGTGTGCAGGGTAGTTTTGAGTCTGTAAATCTAAACTGAATATCAATAAAGAAACTCACCGAAGAATTCTTGTGCATATCTGTTTCTTTCTGTTAATGCAATTAAATTATTTGTTGTCAATGAATAATGTGTTTATGGAATAATGATCTAATGATGTGCGATTCTCTTAAATAAGTCTTAATAGATGTATGCAATGCATGTTAAGCACTTTCGTGAAGACTCTAATGAATTTGTTATGTTTACTAAATAACTTAAGTAGATCTGCGAAAACACTAATTTAGGGTTGTTCTTTGATACATGTAAGTGGATAAATCGACTGTTAAGGGTCCGTAAAGGCTGATCGCGGACCTTCACAAAGATCTAAAGACTATTTTAATAGAATTGTAGTACTGAGCACTAAGGGCTTATCGATCTGCATGAAGGCAAATATGAGCTGCTAAAAGACATCACACTCGTCTCTGGATGCAGAAACTTGGTTCTTGCATCCCCCATACTTCTTTGGTAGAGACTGCAGCGTGTGCTACGCAGGTTGTTGCCGAAAGGGCCAGTAGTGTAGGGATTTGTTGGTTGTCACAACTAACTCTGAACCTAGGTCAGGACCCCCTAAGCCAACAAATGGTTCTGTTGCTAGGACAAGGATCTGTGTGAAAGAGATGTGTGATGCCACATCACTAGAATTCGACTAAGAAAGAAATTGAAAAGTGGACAAATTAGAATATTCACGAGTTCGTGGTGTAAGAAAATGGGAATTTGCGCTTCTTAAAAGAAGATTTGTTGAACATGTATTTGTATATAGAGATACACAAAATCTTCTTCTGTACTTTTCCCATTGAAATGTACAAGTGGTTAGCTAAATTGACAACTAGCCGAGTAAGATGGAAACTTGATAGTCCTATAGACTAGACTCCTAAATTAGTGCGAAGATTAGAATCCTTTGAAAATCAGATCGTGTGGGTTGTTGATCATTAGCTTGATCGGATTCTGGGAGAATTTGTTAGAAACTTTGCAGTCGATACCTTAGTCAGCTACAATGAAGCGAAGTAGCACTTTTCTAGGGACTACGAGGTAAGTATTTAATATCTTTGAATACCTAGATTAAAATGTTGTTATATGAAAAAAGGGTTATGTCGTCGCCTTGATGTTCGGAGATACACAAACTGGAAAACTCTTTAGAGATCGAGAGAGATCAGGTCCTTAATATAGCCCATTGGTCGAACCTCCTTTGGGAGATGACGAGGGAGTGGTACAGGCCTCACCATAGAGTGTTGTCCAACTAATGATACAGGGTTTTCTATAGACACATCATCCATCCGCTCCACCTTCATCTCCACCTCCATCACATAAACCTTTGCCCACACCTCTACCACCACCACCACCATTCAACATGTCAAACATTATGAAGCTTCAGATTTTCAAAGGCATAGGGAGTGAAGATACATAATAGTTCTGGTTTGTTGCGAATGTTGTGTGGAAAACGAAGCAGATTACTGATGACAATATAAAGAAGGCACAATTGGTTACTGCTCTATAGGATCGCGCACTGAATTGGTATATTAAGTACTATTTTGATAATTCTCTAGCATCGATAGCAGAAACTAAGGCTGCTTTAAACAAATATTTTAGTAAGCCTAAGTCTGAGTCACAATCAGTAGTTGGATTTAAGGAAATCATGATGAGAGTTGATGAGATGCCTTGGGAACTAGATCAAAGGCTGAAATGTCAAATTCGAGAAGCTAACATGCAGCTCACAGATGGTCAGCATCACGAATGGTTTATTGCTTCGCTTCTGCCCCACCTAAGGATTGCTCTATCACAACAAAATATAGGAACTTAGGAGGAAGCCCTGGAAATCGCAATTAGGTTGCATGAAACACCAATTTAGGATGTGACCTTGGGGGTACAACAGATTCACTCTCGGTTACAAAGCCTCTGCTTGGAATTGTAGAGCTTGAAGAAGGACAAGGAGACTAAACCAAAGGTGCGCGGGGAATTCTAGTGTTTGAAGTGTAAGAGCCAGGGGCACGATAAAGACAATTTTCCCATATTCATGAATTACACTACAGGAGGGGAGCCAATTCTCGTAAGGGCAGAAGCTCCAGCAAGACCGAGCGTGGGAGTTGCACTATAGTGCACTAGTTGTCAAGTTGTTGGAAAACATGCAACGAGTAATTTCCATTTTCTTCAAAAGTTCATCCAGACACCACCTCAATTGTTTTCTAACTTCTACAATTTAGTGGACAGGATGAGCACCACTGTCGTAGCTATGAGCTGATGATGGAAAGAACACCTACATAGAGGATGCAAGCATAAACTTGGCCTCCAGAGTAGGGTGTAGGAGGAGCACATGTAGGATATCAGGGACAAGGACGAGGCCGAGGAGAAGGAGGACCTGGTAGAGGCCGGGGTCTGGTTATCCGTTACAACTGTGGAATACCAGGCCACTACGCACGGGAGTGTCAGAATCAGACATGCCCATCATGTCAATACTACATCTAGTTTGACCACACTATAGAAGAATGTCAGGTGCTCATAAATAAAATGAAATAAAATACGATGCAAACTCAGTAGCCCACATAGAACTTGCAGATGATGAGAGATGAGCCCCACAAGGAAGATCAAAGTTTGAATATAGTATTGAGAAGTGGAATAAGGACTGGAAATGATAAGGGTAAACAACTTGAAGAGGATAGACGGGTCTGCAAGGCCCCATAGAAGGAACTGGGTTTTGATCTGGCACACGCTAAGGAAACATTTATGGAGGCTAAGAAAATCTTTGCTGAGGCATCCACCTCAAGAAGTCAGGACAAGGTGTAAGACACCAACATGCCTGCATAGGTTGACCCCTCTATGCTTACTACATTTCTGGAGAGCTACATAAAACTTTTGTGCAATAGAAAAGTTGTGGAAGGCCTAAAGGAGTTAATAAACAAATACGACAGCAAAGATAAGGTCCCTAACGGAGACCAGGTGGTCAGAAAAATTGGCAAACTTAAGGAAAGAATAGGGCAAGATGAGGCTCACCGCGCAGATAGGAGATTATGAGATGGACTAGGTCATTTTGGATCTGGGGTCTAATGCGAACGTACTACCAAAGAAAACATGGGAAATAATGGGGAGACCTAGGCTGCAATTCTCTTCGATCCAGCTCAGAATGGAAAACCAGTAGAAAATCATCCCTATTGGATGATTATACAGAGTCACAGTTGATATAGAAGGTGCGAGTGCGATGGATGACTTTGAGGTGATAGAGATCGTTGACGACAGTAATACATAGCCTGCACTCCTGGGAATTAGCTAGGCCATTGACATGAATGGGGTCATCAATTTGAAGAAGACGACAATGTTGTTTGAAAGGAAATCGCTTCAGGTTGTAGTGTCATTGGACCCTGCAGAAGGGGCATGCTACACTGAACAAGTCTGCGATTACGAAGAAAGTGAGGATGAACTGGATCAAATCTATAAGATAACAGCGCAAGACTAGGACTAGATCAATCTGATAGTAATGGATGGATTGCATGGGACTGGGAGAGTTCAGGCACCTCTAATTCAGACGAAGAGTTGGACTATTGGTAGAATCACTTGCATGAAGTATCCATGTTGCGATGCAATATGATGAAAAAATTACTATGTTGTTTCGTCAGAGGTAAGGAACTTACCCTATTATGATAGTTTAACTGACGTTGATAAGTTTTTGGATGCATTTGAATGTGATGTCCTTGAGGATCACCACTTCCAAGTATTAGATTTGGCACTACGCGCTATGTCCACATGATGGTGGGGTACGCACAAGGATAGTTTTGATGGATGGCAAGATTACAGAAGAATGATGAGGTTACAGTTTGGGCACCCTAACACTAGATTGACTAAGAAATATAGTGGGAGGGATGATCAACACAATCACCTAGCAAAATGGACTAAAGTGTGGGGAACAGAATTGCAGCCAGAGTGGGTACACTTATTTTGTCATACTTTGGATACAATTCCCATGAACTGGTATCTGGAAATGGAGCTCCGCCATGGCACCACAGAGTGGGATATATTGAAGGAAAGGTTCTTATTAACCTTCAGTTTTGAAGATGGCTTCACAAGCATTGATGAAGCCCTACAAGAGATTAAGGCAATTATCTTCAGAATGCCGCAAGAACCTATGGAGTGGGTCTAACCAGATTGGAGCACCCAGCTGCGCCATGCGCTGGAATGTTATAATGTGATCATTGAAGAGGAGGATGACGATCCAAGAAATATTAATATTCTAGAGGCAGAAGGGCATTGCGAAGTCAAGGGCCCGCAAATAGACAACTTGGACATCACCGTACTTTTGAAGACAAAGAAAGTAAACATTGGTATTGAAGCAGAGTTGAAGTTTTCAAAGATTGGAGATTATGGGGATGATGCTACTATGGATAAAGTTGCCGAGCTACTCTACGAATATCAGGATCTTTTCCCTATCAAGTTTTTAGATTTGAAGGGCATAGTTGGTGATTTGGGCGTTATGAAAATCACTCTGAAGCTAGATGCGAAGCCTGTTAAACAAAGGCCATATCACCTTAATCCTAAGTACAAGGAAAAGGTTTTCCTAGAGCTAGATAAGATGCTAGAAGCAAGCATCATAGAACCAGTTAAGGAATTTGATTGGGTAAGCCCAATGGTGGTTTAGGAGAAGAAACAGAAGGGAGAGATAAGGATTTTCTTAGATCTGCAAAAGCTTAATGATGCGTGTGTCCATGATCCATTCCCGAAGTCATTTATCGATGAAGTATTAGACAATATTGGAGGGCAGGATGCCTACTCGTTCACTGATGGGTTTTTGGGGTACCATCGGATCATGATCGCGTCTGAGGATAGGAGAAAAATGACCTTCATTTACAGGACAAGGTGGTGGAGATGAGGAAGGGAAATGTACCCCCTTCATTCTGAAAAGGCGTGAAGTTGAGTAGCAAGGTGGATCACGAAAGAAGCAAAAAACTTAGAAAACACAGGTTGATCCCATGGTTATCACAAAAAGTGATCTGGATGAGATTGAGGATAAAGTTAGGGAC
Organism: Pinus taeda; assembly: GCA_000404065.3. Lineage (NCBI taxonomy): Eukaryota > Viridiplantae > Streptophyta > Pinopsida > Pinales > Pinaceae > Pinus > Pinus taeda. The sequence goes on along the minus strand of APFE031420615.1, from coordinate 11,665 downwards.
ATCACAACATAAGTATTGTAGCAGTAGATGTAGACATTGGGAGGAGTTTAGAAGGACCTTCGAGAGTTGCAACTCCAAGCAACCAAGATCTAAGAAGATGTCGGGAAGGTGAGTGATGCACAAGGTAGTTTGGAACGGGGTAAAAGTATAGTCGCGAAGATGGCCTGGTTGTAGGATGTGTGAGTCTTCCCCTTTCTTGAAGGTTTAATCCATTCCGACACCGAGGAACAGCGTGCCCTCCTTGACAAGGTCACAAAAATGGGCCTGAACCTTGCCGCGATATCACTTGAGTCACTGCATGCATTACTAAATGGAGTCATGGAAGAGATTCACATCAAGGAATAGTGAGCACTCAGTTTTGTGAGTGAAATCAAAGTCAATAATTAGTGGTTATTCCGTGAAAAGACACATGTTTTAAAGGAGAAGGACATGCTATAGGTGCATAGCATGATTGGAGTTAGCAGTCGCAGAGGCATGTAGGATAGTGCCTAAGCTTCATATCCCTGAGGATGCACAACCAGAAGCAAAGATCAGAAAACTAGCTGTTGGTGTGCGTGAAGCCAAAGCCGGGGTTAACCAAGTTCATTTTGAACTCACATGAAGATCACCGAGCTGCAATTCAAGTTGCAACCCATGAATTGCCGGAGGTCTAAGAGCAGCAAAAAACTGTGATCAAGGAAGGAATGACCACTCTAGATGCCACAATTGCTGAATGCACAATATTATTTGAGCAAGCCATGGAGTTGGTAACAAATCTGTAGGAGGATCCAAACCTATAGACGGTGAATACAGAAATAAGGGAGCTACATCGATAGTACAATGAGGTTAGGGTAACCGTGCACTCCATTTCACCAACATAGCGCCTAGCTAAATTATAGGAGGGAAAGCAGCTCCTTGCATAGGTAGAGGAAGCATAAAAGAATGAGGCCTTGCTAAAGGCCAGGTTGCATCCATGGTTGGAAGAGGCTTATCAAGTCATGAAAACCATCCAGGATAAGCTTAAGGGCTTGCAGCAGACACAACAGATAATGAAGTTGGCCACAGAAGGACCAACTACAGAAACATTACTCAAGGAGGGCAAGCAGACACCTACACAGAGCGCTGTCGAAGTTGCAGTAATCTAGGTAGAGATGGGGGATCTTCGCAGCAAAGTTACAGCACCAACCGGGTGACTCGAGGGCAAGTCACGATCTTTGTGTTGGGGGCTTGGGGGCCTGTTGGGATGAGGTCCCCTTGGTCAGTTTTGGGGTTAAGATAACCCAAGTGTTGATATATTTTTTTAACTAATGTAAAGTCTCCACAATTTATGGATGTAGAGCACATAGATGATTAGGAGTCTAAGGGGTTTTAGTCCCTTGTTTATGTAAATTTTGAGTTGGTTTTGAGATCCACTTGTGGTTCACGGGCCATGGGATTGTATGAAAAAGGTTTTAAATAGGTGTGTCTTAGAGATTCTAAGGAATATCTGAGATGTAATGGGTCAATAGAAGAGAAGTGATAGCGCAGACAAGTGGGTAAGATAGGAGAGAAAGGATCTGCAGCTGAGTGCACGAGGCTTAGGTAGAGTTTGCAGCTGAGTGCACAGACTTCTGCAACTGAGTGCGCAAGGTAGTTTTGAGTCTATAAACCTGAACTAGAGATAAATAGAGAAAGTTGCTAAAGAATTATTGTGTAGATCTATTTATTTCTGTTAATGTAATTAATATTATATGTTGTCAATGAATAATATGTTTATGGAATAATGATCTAATGATGCGTGATTCTCTTAAATAAGTCTTAATAGATGTACGCAATGCATGTTAAGAACTTTCACAAAGACTCAGATGAATTTTGTTATGTTTACTAAATAACTTAAGTAGATCTGCGCAAACACTAATTTAGGGTTGTTATCTGATACATGTAAGTGGATAAATTGATTGTTAAGGGTCTGCAAAGGCTAATCGTAAACCTTCGTGAAGGTCTGGAAACTTCTTTAATAGAGTTGTGGTATCAAGCCCTAAGGGCGTATCGATCTACGTGAAGGCAGATCTGAGGTGCTAAAAGAAATCACACTCATCTCTAGATGTAGAAACTTGGTTCTTGCATCCCCCTATACTGCTCTGGGTAAGACTGCAGCCTGCGCTACGTGGGTTTTTTCTGAAAGAGCCAGTAGTGTAGGGATTTGTTGGTTGGCGCAACTAAATATGAACCTGGGTCGGGACCCCCTAAGCCAACAAGAATAAGAGGAGAAAAATTCTAAAGAATCGCCAAGGAAAGACAATCCAGGAAGTTGGCCAAGATGGAAAAAGGCATGAGTGGCAGCAACAGCAACATGAATAATAACTTCTATAGATCCTGGACTGTTCCTGATTCCTGCGCTGCCCCTTATGATTCCGCTTTGATCCCTGATGTCACCTGCGGTTCCAGAAATGCCATAAGCATCAGTAGCAACCGTGATCCCTGCGCTGACAACATTAGCTCATTAATTAAAAACGCAGGTCTAGAGGTCAACGCAAGTTCAACATTAATTAAAAACACTGGTTCAAATCATGATATTATCGAAGGATCAGGAGATGATACGGTGGGGCAGATCGAGGGTCCATCTACCAGCGTTATTAATAACACAGGTTTAGAAGTTAATCATGATATCAACGCTGGTTCAGGAGGTGATACGTTGCTTCATGAGATCGAGGGTATTAACGTAGGTAACACAGGAAACGCAAGTATAAATGCAAGCCCATTAAGCATTAACGTTGGTCCAAGGATCAACGCTGGCTCAGAAGTTAACGGTATTAACGCAGAGCAGATCGAGGGTCCAAAAAACAGCCGGAATGCCAGCATTAGCCCAAGCTCAGAAGTTAACACTGGTTCAAATCATGACATTAACGCAGATTCAGGAGATGATACGGTGAATAACACAGGTTTATAAGTTAACAATCATGATTTTAACGCTGGTTCAGAAGATGATTCGGTGATCGAGGGTAATACTACTATCAACGCAGGAAACGCAGGTCCATTAAGTATTAACGCTGATCCAAGGATTAACTCAGGCTCGAAAAGTATTAACAGCCGGAGGAATGCCAGGGTTAGCCCATTTATTAATAACACAAGTTTAGAAGTTAACGCCAGGTCAAGTCAGGATCATGATATTAACCCAGGTTCAGGAGAAGATACAGTGGGGCATTATAAGAACGATAGTAGTGCGGAATCCTTCGCTGTCCGGGGCTCGATTGTAAAGAAAATTATAAACAATGACGATAATATGAGGGATAGAAGGGGTAATAATAATTCTGCTATTAACAGTGTGGAGGACAATGTAATACAAAGCAATATTCCCAATATCCCCAGCACATTAATCAAACTCAAGAACAAAGGCCGCTTAAAGGGTAAAAAATTCGATGCTGAAAATAATTCAAACCATGGGATGAGCAATAATCATGATGCTTCCAGGAATAATGACAACATTATTAGGGTTGGGGACCTCTCTGTTCAGAATTCACAAGGAAAAAGGGTTGTGAATCTCTCATCTATAATACTCAATCCTGAAGAAACTAAAATCTTGAGCAAGGGTTTGAGATTTGCAGTCTCACCAAAGAACATTCCTTTTGAAAGCATCATTTGCAACATTGAAAATGGGACACAAGGTCTTTCATCAAACGACAGGGAAATATTAAGACAGGAATGTTCTTTAGCCTTGTTGAAATCTAAACGCCCAAAGAGTAACCTTGATAGAGAAGGGCGAGAGGCTCTGAAGTCTCTCCGTAATAATGATAAAATAGTGGTTCTAAAAGCTGATAAAGGTGGAGCAACCGTCGTGTTAAACAAGGAAGACTACATTCACAAAATGAATGAGCATTTGGGTTGTGGAAGTTATAGAAAGGTCAATTCTAACCCAATTCCCAAGGTGATGAGGCAGGTCAAGAAAGCCATCATGGAAACCAACCTGGATGACAAGATAAAAAAGAGGTTGATTCCCACTTGTGAGGTTATTCCTAGAATCTATGGATTACCAAAAATCCATAAAGAAGGGGTTCCTCTCAGACCAATTGTTAACACTATTGGTTCTCCTACATATGAATTGGCTAAGTATGTAGCCAAGATCCTAAAACCTCTGGTTGGTAACACAGACTCCTTCATAAAAGACTCAACAGAATTTGTTAAACTTATTAAGGATAAAAAGGTGGATAAAGATGATATCCTAGTAAGCTTTGATGTCGTATCATTGTTTACAAAGATTCCCCTTGATGAAGCCGTGCATGTTATAAAAATGGCCACCGACCCTCAAACAGCAAAACTTGCGGAAATCTGTTTACGGTCCACTTTTTTCAGTTTTCAAGATCACTATTATGAACAAATTTCAGGAGTCGCCATGGGTTCCCCGCTCTCACCTATTGTCGCTAACCTATACATGGAGTACTTTGAGAAGAAAGCCCTTGACTCATTCCACTTAAAACCAGCATGGTGGAAAAGATTCGTCGATGACACCAACCTGAATTGGACTCATGGTAAAGCAGAGCTTGAGAAATTCTTCAATCATCTTAACTCCTTATCCTCTTAAATCAAATTTACTATGGAGCTTGAAGAGAATGGTAAGATCCCCTTTCTAGATGTCCTGATCAGTAGAAGGGAGGATGGAACTTTGGGACACCAGGTCTATAGAAAGAAAACTCACACGGATAGCTATCTTCATGTTGACTCTTACCATCATCCATCCCAGAAATCAGGCGTTTTAAACACCCTTGCTGTCAGAGCTTTCAGGATTTCTGACCCAGATCACCTAAAGGAGGAGATTGAACATTTAACCTATGTCTTCAAAAACATTGGGTACAAAGAATGGATTATCAAGAAAGCTATAAAAAGGGCTCAAAACAGGGCCCTCTCTAAACGAACCCCTGAGGACAAAGAAAATCAAGGGAGAGTTTACCTTCCATACATCCAAGGGGTTACCGACAAGATTGCGAA
>APFE031420613.1:0-36111 GCA_000404065.3 Pinus taeda | reverse complement strand
CTCAAGGTTCCTGTCCTATTTTTCCGGCCATCCACATCATCTTTGTCCACGGTCAAATTTGGGCAAGTCACGGTCAACTCAAGGCAGTTTAGCGGTGATTGTGAGCTGTTTGGTCACGTCATCCTAAACGGTGATTTGTCCACATTCTACAGATGGCAGGGGATGTGATCCAACCTGGGATTCATTACCCATGACGACAGAACCACTAACTCCTCCACGCAGCCGCATGAAGTGTCAAGGAACCATGAATACGCATAACAGTCATTTACTTTTCAGTTATTTAGTTGCACGGATAGGCTATCTTAGAAACTTCTATAAATAGCTGCGTCTGTGTACGCTCAAAAAGAGCTTTTTATCAGTTGTATTTGGATGAACCTGTGTTACATTTTAAAGCATTCTGAACTCTGTTTTTAGTGCTATTCTAGCACTCTGTTTTATACATTTTCTGCAATGAAGAAATAGACATAGCACTGTTTTGAAGTTTCCAGATCTCTGAGTTTTTCTTGTGGCTGAATGGATAGAGGGCCCCTGCTCATTTCTGCCACTGTAAAGTATTTTATGTGCAGTACCTTTTTCTTTGCTTATTTATTTCCTTAAGCATGTATAGTTTCTTTTATTTGTTTTCCTTTCTTTCAAGCTGATCAGTGTTATTTCCTTGCAGATTTCTTTAGCCCGGGATTTGTGTGTGTATTTGCTTTAATGTCTAATGGTAGTTGCAGTTGTCTTATTCATTATGCTGCCCTCTTTATCTGTTTTTTCTAGATTAGCTTTAGCATAGTTTTACAAGTTGGATGCTAACTAGTTTATGCTCTCTTTATCATGAATAGCTTATCTTTCAAGAGAACAGAATATTGATTAAGTGCAGCTTGTATTTGAGTAGATTTGGCTTGTGATACTGACACTTTTTCCACTTGTTACACACAATCACATATGTAGGAGCAGTATGTTGGAAAAGGTTTAAGTAGTGTTACAATTTGTCAATTAAAGTAGATTAGAGTTTTTATCAATTCTTGGAATTGTCTTAAGCTACCTTCTAATCGTGTTTTATGCAAATACGCAGTAGAAGCAGAGAGTTAGAAGGAGATTATCATTAACATCGATCCTTGAAGTGATTTTCTTATTTCTTTTATTTGCAGCAGTATGGATAGAGACTAATGCCATTGGATTGTGGTCATTTACTTTCAAGTCATTTACTTTCAACTCATTTTGATTTATTCATTCTTTTCAAGTTCCTTTCTCTTACAAATTCAGCAAGCAATTAGAAATCACCATCACACACACTTTCACTCATATAGAAATCACTTTCACACACTTGCACTCATTTGTCTATAATCATCATTCCATTTTAGGAAGATAAGTTAATCATAAACAACCCCCCTTAAACAACAAAAGCTCTAAAAAAAGTTACTTAAGTACATATAGTACACCCTCACTTCATCAGCTTACGAGCCCCGGGTTGACAATTAATACTAGCAATTTAGATAACAATAAATTGACTAAACAATACCTTATGTGATGTTGTATCCCATTTATGGAAATTAGAGATAAAGTTGAACACCTTCGGTGTCATTGCTTGGTGCAATATAAGATGTGAGGAGGCCTCTTAATGTCTTTCTTTTGACTACATGATGTTTAATAACTCTTCACATAGTAGTAAGGATATAGATAGTTATAGTTGGACATAGGTTATGTTGCAAATGTCTTTGACTTATCTAGATATTTTTTTCTTTTTCAAAGTCTTGAAGGTTTATGTTTGTTTCCGCCAATATTTTCCAAATTCTTTTAATATTTTCTCCTAAATTTTCGATAATTTAATTCCCAATAATTGGTGATATATTCCTCGAAAAAATATTTGCAACATGGATATTACCGACGCAATATCTTTTTCAAAATTATAATTTTTGGTAAAAAAGATGGACCTAAACCATCCTCATACACTAATCATTTTTTTAATAGCTACAAGTTCACCATATATATGATGATACCATATCTATCGGATATTCGACGTAAATATTCATCGAATATCTGACGAGCATTCTGATGAAATTTGGCTCCCATTTTTCTCAGTATAGTTTCATCAAATAATCAGATGAATATGATGTCATCGGATATCTGACACACCTTCGTCAGATATCCTCAAAACAGAATAATTGGATATCCGATGAATTTTTATAGAAAGTGCATCTGAAATCCTATGATTATGTGTCAAAGATAATGACTAGTTTTGATGAGGATATCTGACAAAGGGATGTCATCTATCTGACATCCCCATGTTCATTGGATTATTCAATGAAACTACACCAAAGAAACATAGAGTCATGATTATTTGGAATACCTACATAATTTTGCTGAAAAATCATGGACAATTGTTAGATTTTAGTGCATCAAGAAGTACCATATTTAAATTAACCTCATTATGCATTGAGGTGGATACAATATTTTTTTTCCATATTGGAGCTACTTTCCACTTGATTTCTTGCATATGTGGCAATAAGTTTTTCTTTTCTTCCCATTTTTCTTTCAATTCTTCAATTTCAACTCTAGGTGCAATTTGAAGGACTTCTCCTCTATGCATCCATCATTGTTGTAGTGGTTGTTAGGACATTTTCACTAATTTGTAGTGGTTTTTATCTTCTTCGCGCCCCCCCCCCCCCCCCTCCAACTCCTTTCCACTTCTTCTTCCTATCCTTGAAAGCAACTTGTTTTTCCTTCTACTTTCAACCACTTGACTACCCTTTCTTCTAGCTTATGTTTTCTAAGTATTGTACCTATACAAAATCATCATCTACCATTTTTATTTTGAACATCATCTTGTTGTCATAGATGGTTTTGTAGACCCCCAAGATACTTGAGGAGTGTGTCTAGTTTCTTGGTAGAACTGCCCATCATTATTTCCATGCTCCCAAATTTTGTGGTGTGCTCTTATACACTCTAGCGCTTATTTACTTGAGTTAATTCCAATGGAATCATTGGTCCCCTTGAATAAGAATCACAAAGCCATATAACCATATGCACACCAAATTAACACACAAAAATTAAACTAGCCGAAAAGGCAGAGAGCCATCATGTGGTCTCTCATGATCATGTAATTCACATTATTCGAAAAATTTAATAATACATTTAAATACATGAGTAAGTGGTCTTAAGATAGTGCATCTATCTTAGACTCACTTGGTTGAGACAATTTCCCAACTTACACACTAATTTAGGAGTGCTAGTTGGAGAGAATCTCTCATCCAAACTAGACTCCTTAGTTTGAGGAATTCTCATGATTTTATTTATTTTATTTAATAATTGGATTTATTATTGATTTTTAAGAGAGTGAGGCCAGCATTCCCCCCCTCAATGATAAATACAAAATGAACAAGGAACCATCTTCCAAGTTCTCAATTTTGATCCTCAAAAAACATTTGCCTAAATAACCACCAAAGTTGGATGCTTGAAAACAACATCTGGTGTCCACTGACACAATTTGATGAATGCCCACTAGCGTATTTGTTGATGATGATCACCCAATGGTATATGGAGATTCCCACTAGGTGCTTCACTGATGTTGTCGTGACTTTCAGTCTGACAACCACTTGTCAATTTCATTGACATTTTCCCCCCTTTGTCAGCTAAAAGAAGAGGCAATCTTCTCCAAAATATATTTGAACTCCCCCCCTGTAGGTGTAGGAGTGTCTCACTAGTGTACTCCCCCATTAAAATGCACGAGAGTACCATCTTCATTTGACTGTTGGCTGCAATATGTGTGAGTGAATCTGATTGTAAAACTTGTACAATATTCTGGCTATGGATGACCATTCCCAGGGATCAATCCATGAATAATTGATCTTCAATCTGGTTGATTGTTGTTGTTTACTGCATTGTGCTGATGAATGATTTGACTTGCCACAATGGTGACAAGGATGGAGATCAAAACACTGATCTTCCAGATGGCCAGTTCTTTAACAAAGAAGGCATTTTGGTTTGACTGCAACTTTAGTTTGCATGTATTTTTGTTTGTCTGCAACTTCAATTTGTGTGTATTTCTGTTTGTCTTCAACTTTCTCAGAACTAGCCGATGTGATTTGGGCAAGAAACCCTACACTGACAAATTTAATGGGCCTTGAATAATCAAGGATATGCAATTTGGCGTCATCTTTGACATATCCTAAGCCTCGTCGATTTCTATTACTTTGGATTTCTTCTCGTGGCTTGATGATTGGTTTGAAAGAAAGTTGAACTGGATCAGGGACCATTTCAATAATTGAAGTTGGTTGGATCAAGGACTTGGAATGATCAGCTCTATTTGTATTGTTCAAAGACTTGGAAGCATCACTCTTCTCTAGAAACTTATTTCTTTGTAGTTGCGACTCCAATTGAAGGAACCTAATCATTTCATGTGCATGTTGAAGATGCACTTGAATATCAGCAAGAGTTGTTTTGTTGATGTTCACCATGTCATTAGCTGATGATAAAATCAAATTGTTAAGAATTTGGGATAGTTGAATGTGTGTCGCCATGTTAGCTTGGTCACTTTGAATTCAGGCTCGCTTGTACTATTGTTTGTTGTTGATGCTTTAAACACTTGCTAGAGTTTTATAACTTGGTTTCTTAAACTCTTTATTTCATGCTCGCTTGATGATGATCACTTTGCTTGAATGCTTCACTGACACTTTGTGAATGCTTCAATCAACTTCAAACTGGTTTTTTTGTTGTAGATTTTGTGCTTTTAACTTTCACACTTGATGCAGACACGATCGCTTGCTTGGTTGTTTGATTGACATGCTCGCTTGCTTTGATTGTTTGAATGACGTGCTCACTTGCTCTGATTGTTTGAATGACACTTTGTGCTTTCTTGAATGTAGTCGCTGAATGTGATGATTAAAAAAGGAAGGGTGTCAAACACTGTCAAAAATACACCCAAGAGAAATGCTTACAATGATTTGAACAAGTCAACAATGGATTCACTTAGTTTAATTGATTCCTTATCAATGCAAATCTTAGGTGTCAGTTTCAATCGAAAATGCACCCTTAAAATTCAACTCAATGTGACTTTGATTACAATTCAACTTATAAATTATGATTTGCAAGTTACAGTTTTGTATTGAGCTTATTAAAAAATGGTGCAAGTGAAATTGCCAAAAAATTGTTGTTGAATTGCTGCAAAAAATTAGTTGACGTAGACGACAGCTTGATTAGATGTTGATGCAGAAATGTCTTGACTTGAAATGCTTGATTTTGTAGCATCGTTAACTTGATTTCTTTGATTACATAATGTGAAATGTGCTTGCTTGGAAGATCATCTTATCAAGTTGATGATGTGACACTTTGTGCTTGTGTACTTATGTGCATGTAGTTGTTTTAAGCATAATACAAAGAGATAATTTGAACACAAGTCATGCACATGCATTCATTACACACCATGTACCTAAGATCCCCTTATTCAATTTTGGGTGGATCTAGGACACAAACACCACAAAAAATATATGTCTTTATTAAAGATTTGAGTACATCAACTTTTCATCTTTACATCTTCATTGGAACTTCTCAAGCTCAAAGTTTGAGAACTCCTTGGAGGTAACTTGTCTTCATAAGACTGGATGTTCACTGACTCAGTCTCTCTCAAAGTAAAACATTACTTTGAATTATAATAAAAAATATTCCCTTATCGCTCCAAATTTATAAAATACTTATCGCTCCAAAATTACAAAAAAATCCACCTTATCACTCCACACCATCACTTATCATTCCAAATTTTAAAAAAATGCACCTTATTTCAAATATTACAAATCTTTAATGATGGATCCCCTTTTTTTAAAGTTCCATTAAGATAAATTCACTTTAAATAGTGAGATAAGATTTATGATATCCCTTTTAAAAAATGATATTAACATTTCAAGCTTTATCCACCTATTAAAAAAAATATGAAGCCCCTTTTTAAATAAGAGATTTAAAAAGTGAAATTTCACATTCACTTTTAAAAGGTGAATGATTTTACTAAAAGCACACTTAAAGGAAAAATTTGTGGGTAGCGTAAAATTTTTCAACTTATTCACTAGTTCTCCATGCAAACAATAGTTGTCAATGGTCTTGAAAAAGAGATGGGTGGAATTTGTACACCTTTGTACTGCAGTGCGAGCCAATTGTTTTCTTGTTGAAATTAATGCAGTTGTTGTTGCTCGACCCTGGGTGATTAGGGAAATTCAAGCAAAGGGGCAGGTGTGGTCATAGGATAAGTGATGGAATCCCATGTTTCCAGTGCTTCCCAAGAAGAATAATGCGACCATCCATGGGGAGGCGACAGAGGAAGAACTGAACTTATTGAACTTCTTGTCTCTAAAACATTGATTTCTAATGTTGCATTTAATCTCTGCACTCAATAACACTGCAAAAATACACTAAGGGAAGGTAAAGCCATTCTAGTTTTGGCGATAAAAAATGGGGTTACAGGTTGCATTGCAAATTCAATACAATGAATGATAAGGGGAAGAAATTAAAAATCAAAATATTGGATTTTTTTAGGCATGTAAAGATTCCGCAATCTCCGGATCACATGAAAAAGCTGGAGCATCCATCAGCCAGGAAAAATTGTGCTAAAGATGTCGAAACTAAGCATCACAAACCTTCCAACTAATGGCCCTTTCGGACGGTCAGGCCATCAATTCACAGGCTCGCAATATTTACGCTAGAGCATTAGCTAATCCATCTATTCCCTGCTCAAGGATCACAACTCCCTCTGGTTGTCTGATATCTCTACTAGATTTTAAAAGGTTCCATGTGAACAACCATGGCTTCTGTAAGAATTATCAAACAGTGCTGAGAACAACTAGTGTCAATCCCGACATTGCAAAAAACAGGGTTCTAGGGAGCACAATTACAGGCACCTTGTCATTTCATGGAGCACTTTCTAAGTCTATACTTGGTGTTATTAAATGGTATGAAAATGGTTGTTTTCCATTTACAACATCAAGAAGTGCTGGAAATGAAGTCTAGAAAAGTGATGGGAAGAAACTCACTTCTAGGACTAAGAAGCATTCTGGAGTGAATACCTCAAAGAAATGTCAAACAGAACTATGACAGATCAAGAAAAGCCCTAAAACTACCAAAGCAAGCTTGAAGCATTCCCCTTGCAACCTTTAACCTTTCTTTGCCTTCATTTTTTCTCAGCAATTTCGTGTTCCATGTCGAAAGATACAAATCTCCTCAACAACAACGCTCTGATGCACAAGTCCTTTCACACAGGTGCACGTAGCCACACAATGTTTCAACCTCAAAAATAGATATGTCCACACAATTTGCAATCACCCAACAGTGCACACACACTACAAATTTTTCAGCCGTAGCTTCGATACCACATGAAGAAGAATCACAAAGCTATATAACCATATGCACAACAAATTAACACACAAAAATTAAACTGGTGGAAAAGGCAGAGAGCCATCATGTGGTCTCTCATGCTCATGTAATTAACATTATTCAAAAAATTTAATAATACATTTAAATACATGAGTAAGTGGTCTTAATATAGTGTGTATATCTTAGACTCACTTGGTTGAGACAATTTCTCAACTTACACACTAATTTAGGAGAGCTAGTTGGAGAGAATCTCTCATCCAAACTAGACTCCTTAGTTTAATGAATTCTCGTGATTTTATTTATTTAATTCAATAATTGGATTTATTATTGATTTTTAAGAGAGTGAGGCTAACACCCTCTTGAAGGCTCGAAAATCGAGTCGACAACAAGAGGGATACTCACCCGGTCCGGACCTTGGTTGACAGCTCCTTATCCGTTTGGTATAGTGAGTCCGACTGGGGATAATGGGACCAGTTTCCCAATCTAAGGGTGTGTGTGTGTAGAATTGGATGTTGTTGATAGATCGTTCATATCCGAGCTACAGTAATCTAACTCTATGCTATTGTAATCTAATGAAAACAGCATATCTAATCTATGCTAACCCGGGATGTAATTCTTCTATTATGCGATCTAAAGAGATTTCAAATAATAGCTGGTAATAAAGATCATTCAGCAATTATAAGAATAGAAACCAGTTAAGATGAACCACTTTGCATAAAAAGTTAAGAAAAACAGTTGTGAATAGCATATCGCACAATAAGTTATTCACACATTAAACAAAAATAAGTGGCTCCACCGTACAAAAGTGCCAAATGGTAACACAAACATTCATGTAATAACATATAAACAACTAAAAACTGTATATTGCTTTAAGAATATAAGCAGAAATGATTAAGAGATAAAAGTACCATTTATGACTGGTCTTACTTATAAGCTTCAAGCAACAATGATTTATCTTTCCTTGTTCTAATATCTACTAAGAGTACAGAAGTGCAACATCAGTAGCAGATATCAAATGCAAACATCAATAAATCTCGATCCTTCCATTCATCAAAACCTCCTCTGAGGATGCAAAAGTGCATGTTCTGAGGATAAGTTTTTGACAAATTTCTGGACCCTTCTCTAAATGCATGAGAAGGGTTTAAATATTGTTAACTAAATAACCTAATTACACAAATTTAGGATACGATTTTTTAAATGACCGCCCTCTTTCTAAGCAAACTTATTTCTAAAAATCGAATCTAATTCCTAACTATCTCTGCATTTACTCCTTGACGTTGCGAGCATTCAACATTTGCCTGAGAAGAGTCGGCTGGTTGCTTTCCGCTTTTGTTTGAGTCAAGCAAATAGGAATGGCAAGTGCTGGCACTATTTTTTAGTAAATTAGAAGATATTTTTGGGGATCATCCTCTTGCCAGGTGATTTCACTACGTATATACTTGGTAACATCCCAAATTTCCCTCAAATTGCTTTTGCTTTCACTATCTTGGCTTCCGGACTTGCGAATGACTTGCTTCTTTGATTCGGGCCTTTGTGGTTTTTTTTTTGTCTGTAGCGCCTTTTCCTTTTTCGGGTGTAAGCTTTTTCAGAATTTTGTAAACATGTTGTTCTTTGTGAGCTTTTTACCCTGAGTGTTGGATCGCCTATTGATATCAGCGTCTATTCAATAATGCTCTGGAACCTGTGGTTCCGTTGCATGCGGTATTCGTTTATGAGGGGATCTCTTCTCTGTCTCAGAGTATTGATGCTTTCCCTTTTTCCTTAGATGTTTCCTGTTTTTCATTCCTGCAGTTCACGCAAAGGAAAAAGAGTTACAACAATAAATATTGACACAAAAGCTCTAAGCTCTATGGATGCATAAACTAATGTCACCCATTGTGAACTGACCCTTCGAAAAACATAAAATTGTCCTTCATTAACACTTTGGCGTACGTTCATTAATTTCGTTTAAGGCGCGCGCACAATTTTTTAGTTTATGGACAGTTTTTCATGAATGTTGGGCCGAGGAAAATTTGCAATGGGCGGTTCCCGCAACTTTTATTTCATTATCACGTTATCACATTTTCGTCAAGATCGGGATCTCGCAGATCACAGCTCGTATCATCGCAGCATCGCAATTATCGCAAGATCGCATTTCATGTTAAACTATTGGGTGTTGCTTATGCGATGTTGCGATATGCGATGTCGCATATCGGCCATCGGAGAATTATCAAGATCTTCATTTATGGGCGCTTCTTGATGTATGTGATGCGATGTATTTCGTGTCGCTTTTTTCGCATTATTTATTGTGCTCATAAAGAAATGTTTTACTCTCTTCTCGCAATTCGATATATTTTTAAGGAGTACAATACAAAAAGATTTTTTTGAATTTTTTACTAAGGGTCCCCACTTGTTTAATGTTATTTCTAACACTAAATAAGGAGGGGGGTTGTTGGTGGCCACAACAATGGCGATTCACTTGGAAGAACCAGTTATCTCTGCTTCCCTATTGAAACTTACACAGAAAAATTTTCATAAATCTAAACTTTGTTATGGACAGATAGAGTACATTATGCTTTATTCTATCAATGATATTCTGTTTCAACCTCTTTTTATTCTAATGTTTACTCGCTCAGACTTGTCCTTGTATTTACATCAGCCATTACTTGGCCTTGTAAGGATAAAATAAAGTCTTCTCTGTATGCCTGCCTTTAAAATATGCTTGTTTGTCGTAGATAGAGCCTCTGCTACCAGCAGGCGTCCATAGCCTCGAGAGGGTTACCTGTTACCCAGTAATGATCCTTTATCCTGCTCAAAGTGATCTACAACTTTCAAAGGAAAAACCCGCATTTGTGTTTTTCTTTGGTTTTCTTTTTTATTCTTTAAAGAATAATGTCTTGGTTTGGTAGCCAAATTGTGACACAGTCATACACTTGAATTACACTCTTGCTGAACAAGCTGGGTCGTGATGAGACCCCTTGTCTTTTGATTTCAACAATCTTGAGTCATCGCCCTGTTTTGATGGACAGTATTGGCAAAGTCAACGAGTTATAATATCTATGATCATGATAAGTCGGCTCGTGATGGGACCTCTTATTCTTTAAGATATATTGCTTCTTGGGTTGTTCCTCTGAATGTTGCGATTTTCTTTAATAGGGAGGAAGTCATTGCTTTCCTTAAAAAAGCTCTGGACGACAATAATAGAGTTTGAAAATAGCTGCTTTACAGAGAATCCCTATTTTGTTATTGATACCTTTCATTGTGCTGATATAAAACAATTTCTTCGCCAAAGGTTGCTTTCGTCAAAAAAAAATTTGGAAGTTGTAACTAGCATCATATTTAGGCTAAAGTTTTTAACTGTATCTGTCAATAATAAAGATAAGGTTCTTTAAAAAATTTGTCGTTTATCCAAGCGGAACGCTCAAAATCTTAAAGAGAATTGGTGTCTTTTCCATGAATAACTATGGTAACCATTCACAACTGGTTTTATTATGAAAAGAAAAGAAAAATAAGACTTATTCTAAAAAGTAGAAGAATAATCTTCTATGGAAAATATATTTTAAGGATTTTTCCATTAACAGGCAAAGAATCCCTTCTACCTGCTAAATCCTGTAAGACAAACGTTGATGGACCTATGACTTCAACAATCTGAAAAGGACCAAGCCACATCTTTTGAAATTTTGTATGTTTGCCTTTTTCTTCATGTGCCTTATCCCACTTTAAAACTAAATCTCCCATTTGAAAAAAAAAATTGGTCATTATGTTTGAATCAAAAGAGGATTTTATTAGTGCTTGATGATGAGCATGGGTTTTCTTAGCTTGTTCTCATTGTTCTTCTAATTTAATTATTTCCATCTGTCTTAGTTGTATGGAGGAAGTAGGTACTTCGTCAATGTATTGTATTAAAGACAAGGAGGGAATGACTAAGTGGGTTGGAAGAACCACTTCTTTCCCATAAACTAAATTAAAGGGAGAAGTGTCGATCGAATCTTTTTTTGTTATTCTATATTCCCATAGAGAATTTATCAAAGCTTTATGCCAATTCTTTTGGTTTTGGTCAACCGTTCTTTTAATAATCCTGATTAAGTTTTTGTTTGTTGACTCAGCTAACCCATTACCTTGCGGATAGTAATTGGCCGAATATTTTAGTTTGAACCCTCTTTTAAGTGCAAATTCCATCATTGCATTTCCAGAAAAGTATGATGCATTATCAAACATTAAAGCTAATGGCAGTCCAAACCTAGTGATTATAAATTGATCTATGAATTCAATAATAGTTTTAGAATTAGCTATCTTGAGAGGAATTGCTTCTACCCACTTAGTAAAATAATCTGTTGCCGTGAGGATGTATCTATGCTGCTTAGAAGAGTGAGGAAAGATCTCACCTATTATGTCCAAGCCCCACTGAGCAAACGGTTGCTCGATGTTTACCGGCTGTAGTGGCAGGGATGGTTTCCTTTGTCTCCCTGCAGTAGTTTGGCAGACTTGGCATTTCCTCACGTAATTGTGTGAGTCTTTGAACAGCGTAGGCCAGTAATATCCTGCACGTAAGATTTTATGTGCAGTAGCATCTCCAGCGTAGTGTCCGCCTGCTGGTCCATCATGGAGTTCCTGCAAAACCTTTTCAGCTTCAGTTTTTTCCAGACATCTGAGAAGAACATAATCATAATTTTTTCTAAAAAGAACATCATTTATGAGCTGATATTGTTTATCTTTTAATCTCAGAGCTCTTTTCTTAGTGTGATCAAGGTGTGTTGGAGCATACCCGTTCTTAAGAAAATAAATGATGTCAGTGTACAATGATTCTGCATCGTTTAGGCTTACCTCACACATTTGTACATCTTCAAATGGATTTTCAGAAATTTGCGATGCTCCAGCCAACATTTTGAAGAAGCTTTGACCTCTTACAATGTTCGCTGGTTTGATTTCAAGGTCGTATTCCTGCAAAGCAGTGATCCAATTGGCCCTTTTCTCACCCACATCCTTCTGTACTAGAAGATTTCTTACCGCTGGAAACGGTACTATGATCTTAGTATGGGTTTTAAGTAAGAAAGTTCTAAAATATTTGACAGCTTTGAAAATGGCATAAGCCTGTTTCTCCACGTCAGAATAATTGAGTTCAGCACCTTGTAAATTTGAGCTAAAAAACGCGATTGGAGCTTCCGCTTTTTCTTGATTTGCTTGAGTTAGAATCGCAGCATATGATTTCTCTGAGGAAAATGTGTATAAAGTAAAAGATTCTGAAAAATTAGGGGTTGCTAAAGACGGAGCATTAATGATAGCTTGCTTGATCAGGTTGAATACTTCATGTTCATCTTGACCCCATTTAAAATTTGAATTCTTTTTAATCATGTTTTGCAAAGGAGATACAATTCGTGAAAATTTTGGAACAAATTTCTTTACAAAATTGATTTGACCAAGGAAAGATTGCATGGCTTTTTTATTATGAGGTAGGGATATTTCAGAAATTTCTTTGATTCTGTCGAGATCAATGTGAATACCAGATTTTGACAATATGAATCCTAGAAGTTTTCCTTCACTTAATGCGAAAAAATATTTCTTTGGGTTCAGTGAAATTCCATACCTTAAACATCGTTGAAAGATTTCTTTTAGATCTTTGAGATGATCACTTCGCTTCTTGGATTACATTGTTATATCATCCAAATAAATCACTACAGACTTATTGACTAAACCCTTGAATGCGATGTCCATAGCTCTTTGAAATGTAGCGCCAGCATTGATCAACCCAAATGGCATTTTCCAATATGCGTATGTGCCCCATTTAGTTCTGAATGTGGTTTTCAACTGATCATCAAGACGTACCAACACTTGGTTATATCCTAAAAATCCATCTAAGAAAGACATCAGTTCTGAGCCTGCTACTGCATGTAGTATTTGTTCCATAGGTGGAAGAGGAAAATTGTCTTTTTGGCAGGCTTTGTTAAGATTTCGAAAATCAATGCAGATTCTAATATCTCTGTTTTTCTTTCTAACGGATACCAAATTGGAGACCCATTTGGAATGTCTGATGGGGAAAATTATTCTGGCTTTCAATAACTTATTTAGCTCAGTTTTTATCTGATTTTCTAAATTGGGGTGGATTTTTCTCAGTTTCTGTTGGACAGGTTTTTCGTTATTGATCATAGGAATAGTATGCTGAATGATAGAAGTGTCGTATGTCTTTAGTTCATCATAATTCTAGGCAAAAACATTTTTATATTGTCTCAAAAGACGAATATACACTAGTTTTTCTTCAGGGGCTAGGCCGAGGCCTAGATTAACGTTTTGTGGTTTATCATCGGTCCCTAGGTTTACTAATTCGTAGTTCAGAGTTGAACTGTAGAGCTTTGAATTGGTAGACCTTTTAAACCGATTTTTCAAATCGTATGTCTTCTAACTTAACCACCGATTTAGGTATAGCATTATCAGTGCTGTTTGGTTTTATTTTTTGATCATGATGGTCTTCGTCAATTATTTGATTAGAGTAGGATCCTTCAGAAGTGAGGAAATTTACAATATCAGGATTGTCATTGAATACTCTCCAATTCGTAACATTGTCAGGGATGGACGGTCTAAAGATTAATTCTATTGAGAATCTATCTAGACTAAAATCTTCGGAGGGAATAAGATTAGAGACTAAGTTAGCCAAAAGGTCTGCGCTTGTGTTTTGGAGTCTCGGGATTGAAGAAATATTAAATGTTATGAAATGCTCAGTCAGATCTTGTACTAAAGATTGATAGTGCTTTAAATGACCAGATAAGCAATGTATAGGGTTACATACCTGTTTGACGACAATTTCAGAGTCTCCGAAGACTTGAAGATACTTGACATTCAACCCGATTGCTTTGTACAGGCCTTGCACCAAGGCCTCGTATTCTGCTGTATTGTTTGTGCAATCGAATTCGAGTCTACATGTAAGCATGGTCTTATTTCCTTCTGGACTAATCAGAATGCATCCCGCTCTTGCTCCTTCTTTAGATTTAGAGCCATCAAAATATAATTTCCAAAACAAAGATGTATTTATAGATTTATCTAAAAAATTAACACACTTTGAACTATCAGTTTGGGAAATTTTCGATTTGGGACAAAACTGAATTTTCTAAGTAGGGTGATGAATGAGCATTGAAATTACCGAGAAAAGAATCTACCGAGTAATTGCCTTTGATACTGCTGTTATATGCTATTACTTCATTTTCTCCCTCTAATTCCGTTACTATGTACTTTTGGTGTAACTCTCGTTCAACCTTTATTTTATTTGGTTTACTGTTGTAGGGTAACCACATATGCGACCAATCGGTCGTGAAGTATCCATGGAGTTTCTCAGACCAATCTCTGCTAAGAAGTAGGCCATAGAATTCTGGGATATCAGCCACTAGAATGTCAATAACCTGACATATCTTAGGATTGGATGACAATCTTATTGTTACTTGATTAAGTTCACCAATCACTTCGACTTGAGATCGATCAAGTTGAACTATGCACACTGTGGATTTCCTTGGTTGAATGTTTAACTTGGCACATATTGATTTGGGTAAAATATTTGATGAAGCACCGGAATCTATCAAACAAGTGTGCACATTTTTGTTGAAAATTTCATAAGTGAGGAGAAACGGGGGAGTGTGAGATCTTGATCTTCCTTCAGTTAAGGTGATGCCGCTTGGGTTAATCTTATTGATCGCGTTGGTTGGAGGTCTTCCCATGTTGTGGGAAGCTTGAGAGAGTACAGCGGTAGGCAAAGATGCAATAGGCACGGCATGAAATTCTTTCATCATTATCTTCTATTGATGTTTCAACTTGCTCAATTCGTAAAGGGTAATATTAGCCCTAGTCTTTCTCATGTCATCTATAATATTGTACTCCATTTCATCCTACACTATCAATGTTTTTCATGGAGTTATTTGATCCTCTTGGACTGGGCTAGATTGAGTCACTTTAGTGGTTGATTTCTTTGTTGCGACTTTATCTTTTGTTGCAGGGCTTGCGCCCTTTTGCTTAGGGGTAGTTTGGGGAGGATCAAGATGGTTTTTGCTTCATGTGCTAACTGGAAATACTTCTTGATCTTCTTCTTGTGGGAGGATGAAATCCCACATTCCTTGTAATTCCACAACTTCTTCGTCATCAGTCTGCCCTTCAGTGGCACTTTCTTCTTCTTCTTCTTCTTCCTCTTCCTCAGATTCAGCATTTGAAATGGCATTGGGTGGTTTTATATCCGTTGAAGGACCTCTTTTAAAATCTCTATAGGGCTTTTTTGAAGAAGTTTCTGCTACTTGTTTTTTTATGTCAGCCATCTCATTAGACATAGTTTTTAAAACTTTCTGCAATCCTTCCAAATCGAAAGGTTCTTTCGCTTGTTTCTTTTTGGATTCTTCTTTGAAGGTGACTTTTTTAGATTTGCGTTCTTCTATCGCAGATCTCTTTTCCAGGGATATTACGCGTTTCTCTACTGTTATCGCCTCTGTCATGTTTTCAACTAAGGTTGTTTTATTTGCTCTGTCCACGAAGATTGCTGTGTTTGATGGTAAAGCAGTAATATACCATTCACATCGTACTTCATCGCTGGGTCGGGAAGCAGTAAGAATTTTGTTGAGAATTTTATTGAACCGTAAATTGAAATCTTTGATAGGTTCTATAGCTTTGGCTTTAAGATTGGATAGGTCATTGATTAACGTTGTCGTTGATCTATCATCACCAAACTTGGTGAGGAACTGATTCTGGAAGATATCCAACTTGTGATAGACCCGGAGGGTAATGAAAAGTACCATGACCCAGCTGTTCCTTGCACTGTATAGGGAAAAATCCGAACAACAGCATCTTCATTAGTAACTCCGTTAAGATTGATAGAAAGCATGAAATTTTTTATGTGTTCTTCTGCTAGCATGCCTGCTTCTGGATTGAATTTGGGTAGCCATTTCTCAGGATGGGCTGGTATTGGGCTCAAGGGCACAGGCATTAGAACTGCCCCGGGGTTGTTCCATGGAGACTGGGCCATCGTTGAGCTGCTGGTAGAGGAAAGTGCAGAAGATGATCCCTGCGGCTGGGAAGATGAAGATACTATGATCGTAGATGATTGAAGAGCGGTTGTGGGAGTTCCGGTAGGTGGATGGATGATGATTTGGAATGGAGGCATGGGTGGTTGACTTCGCTATGAGGTAGTTGAAATGGATGATGTAGACGAAAGAGTCTCGCTGTCAGACTCTGGCAGCAATTTCCTGGCTCTTTTCCTGGTGGGAAGAGGCGACTCAGTTGGTTGAATGCCGAATGTTTCACTCTTTAACCTGGTCAGGGGATGAGCAGGATTGTACTGCGAAGTCATGCTGCTTTTTGATTTATCAGACCTCTGAGGAGAAATGAAAAATTCCTGAAGTTTATGAATCAGGGATTCAACTTCAGGGGTTTTAATGATAGATTGGTCTGAAATATTAGGGTGTGTAGCAGCATTTGATAATCGAGAGACTTCTAATTCTCGATTTAAATGTATTGGGGAAGTTGGGGGAGATGATGAGGGCGATTTACTCTCAGAATGGTATTTAGATTTAGATTTAGGTGTCATTCATAGTTCAGGCCCTCCTCCTAGTGCCAAAATATGTTGATGCCCCGAAAATCGGGTCGACAACAAGGGGGATACTCACCCGGTCCGGAACTTGGTTGACAGCTCCTTATCCGTTTGGTATAGTGAGTCTGACTGGGGATAATGGGACTAGTTTCCCAATCTAAGGGTGTGTGTGTGTAGAATTGGATGTTTCTAATCTAAAGTTCATATCTGAGCTACTTTAATCTAACTCTATGCTATTGTAATCTAATGAAAACAGCACATCTAATCTATGCTAACCCGGGATGTAATTCTTCTATTATGCGATCTAAAGAGATTTCAAATAATAGCTGGTATTAAAGATCATTCAGCAATTATAAGAATAGAAATCAGTTAAGATGAACCACTTTGCATAAAAATTTAAGCAAAACAGTTGTGAACAGCATATCGCATAATAAGTTATTCACACATTAAACATAAATAAATGGCTCCACCGTACAAAAGTGCCAAATGGTAACACAAACATTCATGTAATAACATATAAACAACTAAAAACTGTATATTGCTTTAAGAATATAAGCAAAAATGATCAAGAGATAAAAGTACCATTTATGACTGGTCCTACTCATAAGCTTCAAGCAACAATGATTTATCTTTCCTTGTTCTAATATCTACTAAGAGTACAGAAGTGCAACATCAGTAACAGATATCAAATGAAAACATCAATAAATCTCGATCCTTCCATTCATCAAAACCTCCTCTGAGGATGCAAAAGTGCATGTTCTGAGGATAAGTTTTTGACAAATTTCTGGACCCTTCTCTAAATGCATGAGAAGGGTTTAAATATTGTTAACTAATTAACCTAATTACACAAATCTAGGATACGGTTTTTTAAATGACCGCCCTCTTTCTAAGAAAACTTATTTCTAAAAATCGAATCTAATCCTAACTATCTCTACATTTACTCCTTGATGTTGCGAGCATTCAACATTTGCCTGAGAAGAGTCGGCTAGTTGCTTTCCTCTTTTGTTTGAGTCAAGCAAATAGGAATGGCAAGTGCTGGCACTATTTTTTAGTAAATTAGAAGATATTTTTGGGGATCATCCTCTTGCCAAGTGATTTCACTGCATATATACTTGGTAACATCCCAAATTTCCCTCAAATTGCTTTTGCTTTTGCTATCTTGGCTTCCGGACTTGCGAATGACTTGCTTCTTTGATCTGGGCCTTTGTGGTGTGTTTTTTTTTCTGTAGCGCCTTTTCCTTTTCCGGGCGTAAGATTTTTCATAATTTTGTAAACATGTTGTTCTTTGTGAGCTTTTTACCCTGAGTGTTGGATCACCTATTGATATCAGCATCTATTCAGTAATGCTCTGGAACCTGTGGTTCTGCTGCATGCAATATTCATTTATGAGGGGATCTCTTCTCTGTCTCCGAGTATTGATGCTTTCCCTTTTTCCTTAGATGTTTCCTGTTTTTCATTCCTGCAGTTCACTAAAAGGAAAAAGAGTTACAACAATAAATATTGACGTGAAAGCTCTAAGCTCTAAGGATGCATAAAATAATGTCACCCATTGTGAACTGACTCTTCGAAAAACATAAAATTTTCCTTCATTAACACTTTGGCGTACGTTCATTAATTTCGTTTAAGGCACGCGCCCAATTTTTTGGTTTATGGATAGTTTTTCTTGAATGTTGGGCCGAGGAAAATTTGCAATGGGCGGTTCCCGCAACTTGTATTTCATTATCGCGTTATCGCATTTTCATAAAGATCGCAATCTCGCAGATCACAGATCGCAGCTCGTATCATCGCAACATCGCAATTATCGCAAGATCGCATTTATCGCAAGATCGCATTTCATGTTAAACTATTGTGTGTTTCTTATGCGATGTTGCGATATGCGATGTCGCATATCGGCCATCGGAGAATTATCAAGATCTTCATTTATGGGCGCTTCTTGATGTATGTGATGCGATGGATTTCGCGTCGCTTTTTTCGCATTATTTATTGTGCTCATAAAGAAATGTTTTACTCTCTTCTCGCGATGCGATATATTTTTAAGGAGTACAATACAAAAAGAATTTTTTGAATTTTTTACTAAGGGTCCCCACTTGTTTAATGTTATTTCTAACACTAAATAAGGAGGGGGGTTGTTGGTGGCCACAACACACCCCTACATACATGATATAGTAGAATGGGGAATTTATGAGAGTTTTAAAATCCTCCCTCTTAGTTACTAGAGGACCTACCTATAGCCTAATGTTTTATGTTTGGATTTCCCACGAAGCTAGGGCATGGCCCTCTTATTTGAAATGAGAAAGTGAAATTTTCTATTCCTCACCTATTTAGTGAACACTAAAATAAACCCTCTAACTGCTACAACAAGTTTTCTAAAGTTGAATAATTGATCTCACATTGTTATGGTTTGATGTCCACCTTTGATTCCATCTTGAAGAGGGAATGTGAATGGATCACAAAGGTCAAAATCGATAACCCTTTTTTAATTTATTTCTAGGAATCCTTTTCTAGATCTTCTTTATTCTATATTTTTTCTATGATATGACCTCTAAGTTGGAACCTCCATCTTCTTTAATTCCAATATTGTTTTCTGAAGCCACCATAAGGAGGTTCATATTAGGGCTAATATATGAAACTTGTGCTTACAACCTTGATAATATCTCCTATGTCAGGTCTCAAGGGTTATCATAAACAATTTGTTTGGTCATGGCTAGGGTTTTATGGATTCCTGCTCAAACCATTTCTTGGATCCCCTGGAACTTCCTACAAAATAACCAAAGAATATTTATTTGATACCAATATGATATATAAACTACCATATATATTCCACTTGATATTTTATCACAACATATATATTAAAATAAACCAAAATTTATACTATGAAGGGTTAATTCCTTTTAGATTCCAAATTTGTTATTACTCCTTATTTTTTATGCATGTAATAGATAAATGTGGAAAATATAGGACAATGAAATAAAAACACACACCAATCACAATGAACACTAACATTTGCTCATGGAAACCCTTCCTGGAGAAACCCTAGCTAGAAGGTGAGGCTTCTCTGCTCTCTTTTGTCTAGATTGAAAATAATCCAATACAAAGTTGAAGGCACTCTCTATGGATTTACATATGACCTTTGGCATGTGGGATGGTACATAACAAAAACCCCCTCTATTGTAATATCTCTCTCTCTCTCTCTACTTGCAACTACTCTACTCTACTATGGAACCAAATGTAAATAAAATTGAATTAAACCCCTTTTCCTTGTAGTGGCCATGTTATAACACAACCCAATAACCAACTAGGGGTATTTTTGACTCCTCCAACTCTTAAATAGATTTAAAAATTTGATCCTCCTAGAGTATTCTTCATAGTTCCCACATGGATATCCCCTTTCTACATGAGTGATAAGGTTTAACATTGCATCCTCTCAAATTATGGTGGTCAATCATGATACATCAACTTTCGAGAGGCATAATTTTTTCATCTGAACTATGATTGGCATGATCCTCGCACCATTGGAGATATATTTGAGTGTATAGAAATGTCATAGGTCTCACTTATCAATAATTTTTTACCCACCAAAAAATGTGATTTAAGGCCTCAAACTAGCCCCAAAAAGTTACAAACCCCAATTCTCCAAACTAGGTTCCACCAATAAAATTGCTCATCTAAACTTATTCCTCCAAATTTTCCACTCTGAAAGCATCAATATGGATGAAAAACATTATAATTATGCAATACATATTAACATATGTCTCTACATCATGATTTCTCGTCCTATCTATTGGAATCTTAATCACATATGTAAATCTATCAAACCCAATCCATAAACAATATGGAATGGGAAAATCTAGTAGATCTATTTCATTGTTATAAGAAAATGAGTAATTCTATGTTAATATTATATCCCACTACTTTGGTCTATTTCTTACTAAATGTTTTAATCAAGGACTAACACATATTCACTACATGTGATTTTCCATTTATTTATATATTAAATGTCGAACTGTATTGCAATTTGTTTGTTGGTTCTTCCACAATGTCCTCCTAAAATGACTCAAAATTATAGTATATATATGCTCCAATGTGATTGCTTTGGGTAATCCATGTAATCAAACAATGAACTTGAACAATCTATTGACACTGCTTGTCACATTGTTGGTATTCTTGTGAGCTAAGGCATATGTGATCTTCAAAAACTTGTTAATTTATACACATTTCATCAAATATGTGTTGTGTTCTATGCAACCTTGAGGCAAAATACATTGCAATATATTCTCATGATACTCTTAAAACCAGAAATGTAATGTATAACCTTGTTTTCTAATCTTGTGGATTTGTTTCTTGGAAAAACTTGCACCTCTCCACAACTATGTTGACTTATTTTCTCAAACTCAACTAAAAATACCTTTCCAAGGAACACATTATCTTATCTCACCCAGACCAATGTATTCTTAGTTGAACATGCAACTATAAAATAAATTCCTTTATAAGAGAATAAATCAATATACAAAACTACTCACCTTTGACCAAAGAATAGTCCTATAGTGTACTTAACCCCAAAAATTCAGAGCATTCTAAAAAAATGTAGTGAAAAACCTAAGAACACAAGAGAAATGAGAGAAACCCTAAGAAATATATCTTTGATAATAAAAACTAGATATTTATGTCCACTCTGTTAAATTTTCTGATTGCTTTATGCCGTATTAGTTACTTTAGCCCAATTTATCTTTTAATTAACAATGCATCCAATTATTAGTAGTATAATCAATCATAAACATAAATGAAGAAAGAAAAATATATATAGTGATAGAGAAGACAATGACACAACCATAAGAGATAAAATATTGGTCCAAGACCAGGGAAAAACCCCACAAGGGGGAAACCCTTTCAAATCTTATTCTTTAGTAGATCGTCATAAACAGTTTTTAACAGTGATTATGATTTGTGATTTGCAGTGGATAACAATAAATCATATCTACAAATCTATTATAACAGTAGAGAGAAACCCAGATCTACCATATCATTGAAGTAGAAACCCAATATATATGATTTGCAACAGATAACAATAAATCAGATCTATAGATCTACAGATCTATTATAACAGTAGAGAGAAACCCATATCTACCAGATCACTGAAGTCAACTGAATCCAAGATGTCAAATATTAGATCTTAACTCTGGTTTCCCTCATCATGGCTGACTGTGTGATTGAAACTCCTTGGTCGCTCTCTCTGTCATTGTATGTGAGTGACTGTGACTGCAGGGTCGCTCTCAGGAGGTCTTGATGCGAGTGACTGTGGAACTAAACAATTAAAACCCAAGGTCATTCCCTTACCATTGTTATGTGAGCAACCGAGATGGTAGGGTCGCTCCCTTACTAATGTTGTGTGAGCGACCAGGGATCAGAACCTTTAGATCTGCCTCTGAACCTAAAGTTGTTCTCACAGAACTATCTCTAAGCAACTAGAGAGCCAGAGTCTCTCTCTTGCCTACTCTATTCCTATGACCGAGGATGAAAAGAAATTATTTCTGTGCCCGTGACCGGGATCCAGAAAACCCTAACCTAGAGTGAACCTTTTGCCTGTAATTTCAAACCTTGTGCGAACTCCTTCTGACGAACCTGTGTGATCCAAAAGAAAATAAAAGAATAGAAACATTTCTTGATAGTGTATTGAAATGAACTTGAGGTAATTTCCTTTTATAGGCTTTCCTGAGGGTTTACTTGGGGTTGATATTGCCCCAAGAAGTTACCCAAGTGGTTAGG
Source organism: Pinus taeda (assembly GCA_000404065.3). NCBI lineage: Eukaryota > Viridiplantae > Streptophyta > Pinopsida > Pinales > Pinaceae > Pinus > Pinus taeda. The sequence continues at coordinate 13,475 of APFE031420613.1, read as the reverse complement.
AATGATGTATTCCATAATAAATGAATGAATAAAATAATTCGAAACTTAACTTCTACCTAACCAATCAGGTGATCTTTGGGTCGATTTTGGTCCTCTAGAAAATATGAATTTGATGAAAGAATCATCTTGGTCATCTGAGATGTTCAATGTGGAATTTGACCCTAGTTGAAAAAATTAACACAGTCACCACTTCAAGGGGGTAACCTCCAAGAGCATTGTTCCAAATACAATAATAATTATTCAGAAAAAAATTTACGCAACATTCTTTTCAATATATACTTATCCATAAAGAATCTTAACTGCCAATGGGCCCACTTATAATGAGAGCTTGTTAACTATTTAGGCCTTATTAAAAATTGGACCCCTTTTTAGAATGAATTATTGGTAACTAACAATTTAATGGGCCTAATTCAATGAAGATGAATTCATACATTAATAAAGTATCTAAATAATGGGATTAAGGTATGACCTTAACATGCTGCACAGCCGCCCCCCACAACCCCAACTTGAAAGTTGCATTATCATCAAGGCTAAAGGTGAGGAAATTGTAGAATCATTGTTGGTTCATATGTGGCATCTTATGATTCTATATATTTCCATTGGATTAATATATCTCTAATCATGTCCTAGTGCAATTGATTCTCTTTGGTATCCAATATCTGTATTGGATGGATCCAAATGGAACCCTCTTCATCTAATTCATGTAGGTTCATATATCATTTGTAATTTAATTGCAAAACCTTGTTCAAAAAAGGCGTATGAAAGGTTGGATGAATTTTGGAGTGGACTCGGAGAGCCAACTTGTAGAAAAATTGACCAATGCATTGTATGATATGATAGAGAACACATAACTTGGGAGCTAGCTTTATTGAAAAATTATGTTTGATTTTTATCTATATCTAAGATTCTAAGCATAGGAACACTTGTTCCTCTTTAGAAAGATAACATTGGAATCTATGTTGATCATATTTCTATTATATTTTATTTTTCACCATAACACAATTGTCCTTAAGGATACGAATAAATAATTCTTTGTTGTGAAATGTTCTATTGATTGCACGAACCTTAGATGTGCTTGGTACATAGGATGTCCCTCATAGGGTTTTTGGGACATAATCAACTTCATATGGTGTCATTTTTATAGCTCCATGATAAGTGGTGTTGCACCACCATTTGGAAAGGGAATCAATTGTGCCCATTGGAATGGATTTTCAAAAGAAAAACACATCAAATATGTTTCTAAGCACTTTTTGACCACTTTGTTTTGACCATTAATTTGAGGATGATATGTAGTGATCATATTTAGTTGTGTTCCTTCAATTTTAAATAGCTCCTACCAAAACTTGTTAGCAAATGTGGGGTCCCAATCTAAGAAAATGGGAGTGGACATAACATGTAGCTTAAATATTTGATCCATGAAGGTGTAGGCAACTAAGGAAGGAGTAAAAGGATGATCTAGGGAAAAAAATGAAAACATTTTGAAAGATGGTCAACCAACACATGATGTATAATTTATTTCCCACTTTTGGGAGTCCCTTTATAAAATATATTGAAATGTTTGTCCAAATCTATGTTGGCATTGGTAAACATTACAATGCCCCCAATATATTCAGTTTCTTTCCCTTATTTCTCTAGAAAGCATAAAAAGATACTATGAAATATTAGATATTTATTTTCACACTTCTTCAGAAGAATGAACACATTTTGTTATAAGTTTTATGAAAACTAGAGTGACCTAATATTGCCGATGAATGTAGCTCTCGTAAGACTTAAGAATATGTTTTTAGAGAAATGGGCCCTTTATATTTCATTGTGTATTGTTTCCACATATAAGTTTTAGATGAGTTGATATCTATCTTAAGTTTTTGGATGATCTTCCTTAAAGTATTATTTTCTAGTCGTTCCTTGTTAGCTTCCTTGAGTCATCCTTGACACAACAATAATAAGGAAAGGAGTAACCCATACTTCTCAAATTGTCTAGCCAAAGTGCCAAAGGAGTAACCCATACTTCTCAAATTGTCTAGCCAAAGTGCCAACCAAAAAATTCTCTTACCCTTATTATATATGATCTCGTATTCATACTCCAACATCTTAGTGGCCCATTCATGCTACTCTAATGAAGATAACCATTATTCAAGGAAATCGTAAGAACCCGTTGTTGGTTTTCCATGCAAATAAAATATAACCAAGGTCATGGGACACATATTCCAAGATGAATGTTGAGCAAAAAATAGTGTTGGGTATCACTAGTGATTAGTTTATAGCTATGGAAATTGGAAAAGGAATTGGTAAAGGAAAAGAGGAATTAATTGGAATTTTATTTATGAAAATAAAGGAAAATAAGAGAAAAGGGAAGTAAAGAGACACATAATTGCATGAGAGGGAAATTGAAGGAAAAAATGAAGGAAAATGAAGAAAATAGAGACTTCAATGATAAAAAGGTTTCTAAGGATTAGTTCACAACTTTTGATGGTTTACCTTTTGTCAGTTCGGTTTTGGAGATTTCTTCTATTATCTCATTCTTTCACATTCTTGCACACTTGGAGAATTCTTGGAGCACTTTGGGATACATTGAATTTGGAGAAAGAAGGAAAGTGCAAGGGAATAGGTGGATCAATAAAGACAACTAGATTGCTTTTTAGGTAACATGTTGAATGTGTGATTTCCTTCCTAATTTAAGGATGCATGGTATATGAATGTGATTATATGTTTATGTGTTGTCATTGGCATGGAGGATTGTCTAGATTGAAAGTTGTTTTAGCCTCACCTTGCCATTTCCTAGATAACCATGGTGTTGTGGTTTTTTCCACTTGATTGTTTTTCTGATTGGTTCTCATAATTCCTTATGGTTGTGGGTTGGAACAAATAGTCTAAAATCCCTAGAACAACTTGGATTGAGTTAGTAGTCCTAGAGCATAGGTTGGGACAAACGTTATGGATCCCTTGGTGGGTTGAGTTACTAGTCCCTAGAGTCGAGTTGGAGAAACACTTTGTAGCCCTAGAAGGTTGTGGGTTGAGTTACTAGTTTCCCTAAACAACACGGGTAGTGACTGATTTGGTTGGTGTTAGTGATGTCAGATCATGAGGTTGAATTTTTGTGGTTGAGGGTTGAGGTGGTGTGGCCTCTGGAAGCCTTTGTTTGGTTTTTTTTGGTTTGTTCCATGAGATACCACGTTCATGCTTGGAATATGGCATAAGGGTGAATTCTAAAAGAGAGATTTGGTTTAGCCCAATCTATGGTCGGGTGGCATGTGGAATTCCCTGACTTGGTTGGTATTTTCATATATTAATATGACACATTTCCTTAATTTGATCTATGAGAATTTGTAGTATCATGTTGGTGATATTATGGTTGAGTTTCCATGGTTTTTATGTTGGTTATTTTCTAGATATATGTTGGTTATACGATGTGTACCATCTATGGCTCTTGTCATGAATCATTTATTTATTGATTGATTGATGAATGTATGGACTAATAAGTGTTGTTTCAGTTATGTACTGAGGTCATAGAGCCTTCTTTGTGATTCTCAGATGAATGCTAGACTTTTATGATTATATATGAATTCATGACCTATAACTTACATTTTTTCCATACGTTTAACAAAATTTCTAGTGTGTTCTACGAAGTCTAGGTCAATTTCTTGACTTGAGTTTGAATGTTTAGCTTTTTCCTAATGTCAATAATGATTTTGGAAAGTCTCAGAAAATTCTAGGTAGTGGTATGGAGGTTGGCTTGGAATTGTGGCTCAAATCTTGGGACCACACCCTCTAAACTAGAAATTTTAGGGTATAACCACATGGAAGCAGTGTCATGTGTGTGGTTGGAGGATCATAACCACACCCTTGCAATATATTGCATGCAGTTGGGTTATTAACTCAAAGAAAAGTAGCCCTAGCTTAGGGTTTGGTCACCTGGGGTGGTTCTTTGGCCCCTTAATGGCTTGTAAGCCTTGAGGGATGTCTGCGAGTTGTTAGTTGTTAGCCCCACTTTCATAACTGAAGCTTGAAGGTTGGGTTATGTCATAGTAACTCTTTGTCTCATGTTTACCTTAGCAAGCCTGCAAAATTGGGTAAATGTGGGAGGTGGTGGTTACAGGGTTATATCAGAGTGTGTTTCCATTCTCTTTGGGTGATATTTGATACCACAAGGTGCTATCAGATCTTCTAGGTTCAGAAACTTGGAATGGATGGGAAAAAATTGTTTTTCATGCATGCATATTAGTTTTTTATGTTTTTGTTATGCATGCATTGTGATTGGAGGAAGTATAGGATCATAGATGATAAGAAAAATGGTGGATTACAATTCACTAGACTCTCCTTATAGATCAGATGATAAGCACAAAGATGAGTACTCTCCTAAAATAGCAGACACCTTGATAAGTTTAAAGGCAAAAATCAGAAGTTACAAAGCAGACAATGACATAATCATTTAGTCATAGGAAAGACTTGCAAAGACACATGAAAGTGTTAGGTCCCTATAATACTAGTGATTCCCCCATTACTATTGTCATTGTAGCCCTTATTGTTATTATTTTGTCCCTATTTTCCACATATTGTTATTAGTGTGCCCCATAGAAGCCCACTATTGTTATTGTTGTGCCCTTATATTATTATTGTTACGTCAGCTTTGATTATATTGTGACCCCTTAGACTCCTATATATAGAGAGGAGGTTTAGTAATTTTTATCATACAAGAATTGTTCATTTGTGTAATGTAAAGGAGGTCCCCCCTCAAAGAGGTAGATTTTGAAGTCGTTGTGAGATGTTTCATAACATTTGGTATCAGAGCTTTGGATTCTAGGGTTTCGCTGCTCCAAACAAGTCATCATGGAAATTTTGCTATAACTTTGTATATGCAACTTTTTAGAAGCTAAAAAAAACCCATTTGATATGAAATCTTGGTTATTTTTGAGTCCAAATTTTAGATCTTATCTCGCTATACTTTTGGAGATATGATCTAAGGAAGTTAGGGTTTTTGCAGGCTCCCGAATTACATCGCAAACATGTGGCCTTGGAAAAATCGTCATATATTTCTCTTTAAGTATCAGATTGAAATTTCGTAAGAAGTTACAAAAATAGGACGGATTGTAGTTTTTTGTTAATCTTTTTCAGGTCTGAATGTTGAAACACTCACACGTGGCACTTCGTACAATTTCGCTCTACTGAAAAGTGAACAGTCAGGCCATCTTGGGAGATTGAGAATAACTCTTTCTGGGAGAATCCAATTTCCATTAGACTAGTGGTGTTGGAAAGATAATTCATAGGGATACCACAGTTCACAATTTCAGGTCTTGGAGATTTGAAGTTTTAGAGATACATCAGATTCAATATTGAGCTCCTACAAAGTGAAAAAAAGGTTAGTTTTCTTATAATTTTGCATAAGTTTGGTTTGAAAAATTAGTTTGAAGGAATTCAAAGGGCATAATGAAGCATAATTATCATTAATTGATGCCCCGAAGAAATAAAATGGAAACACCTAGTAAGCAAACTGAAAGCTCTAGCATGACTCATGAAGAAGAGGAAGAAATGCAACCATATACATTAAAAGCACGAGACCAAGTGCAACAAAATTCACTCTCACAAAAAATAATAGAAGCTAAGATGGATGGTTTAAAGAGAGGCATGGAAGCTAAGATGAATGACGTGGAATCTAAGATGGATGGTTTAAAGAAAGGTGTGGAATCTAAGATGAATGACGTGGAAGCTAAGATGGAAGGAAAAATGGAAGATTCGAAAACAAATTTGACAAAGTTGTTACAAGAAATGTTTACTAATGGTGAAAGGGTAGTAAAGAAAAATCATGATGAGAACAAAGGAAATGTTAATCATCATTTCATAGACTCTAACATTGGATTGAAGACCCACCATGTTACAAAGATCGATATGAGGAATTTTGATGGCAAGGATCCCGTAACATGGATACTATAGATGGAGCAATATTTCGATGTCCATAATGTGAAAAACACTCAAAAGTTACGCATTGCAACTTTAAATTTGGAACCAAATCAGTTTGTATGGTATCGATGGATTTGCTCTCGTAAACAAATTGTCACTTGGGAAATTTTTACGAAAGAAATGATAGCACATTATGAGGATACAAAAAGAAACAATTTTTTTACCCAATTGATAAATCTCAAACAAAATGGTTCAATGATGGAGCACATTGAGGACTTCCAAAAATTGAATATAAGGGTAAAAGATATTCCAGAGGAGCATAGGATTGATGTGTTCATAGTAACTTTAAAGGATAACATCCAAAATGAGGTTCGCCTTTGGGAACCTGATTCATTGGAGAAGGCATTTAAGTTGGCAAGAAAAATGGAAAGCAAAATTATGGGAATTGGGAAGCCTGCCACTCACAACTATAAAGATGGAAGTTTTGTTTCCCCTAGCCTTCCACAACCTACAAGGTTGACACCACAACAATTGGAAGAAAAGAGAGCAAAAGGCCTTTGTTACAGTTGTGATAGCAAATACACTAAAGGCCATAAGTGTGTTGAGAAGAAATTATTTTACATAGATTGTGAAGAGGAGGAAGATAATGAACAAGAAACGTCAAAAGAAAAGGATATACACCAGGAACAAACCCTAGAGAAAGAAGAAATGAATCTGACCATATCTTGTAATTCATTGGCTGGAATTACCACTCCTCAAACTATCAAGATAGAAGGACATATCAAGAAGAAAAAGGTAATAGTGTTGATTGGTTCAGGAAATACCCATAATTTTATTTATTGTAAGATAGCCAAGGAATTGAATTACTTCCTATATCCAGCACCAGAGTGTCAAGTGATGGTTGCAAGTAGAGGAACCATAAATTGCTCTAGAAAGTGCCAAAATATCAAGCTATCCATGGGAGAATATGTATTAAATTGCCCAATGATTTCCATTCCAATTGGTAGTGATGATGTTGTAATGGGATTCCAATGGCTACAATCCTTGGGTACAATATCTTTTAATTTTGAAGAACTTTTCCTGAAATTTTGTTCTGAAGGAAAGGAAGTTGAATTAATAGGTATCGCAGGGAAACCATGGAAGATAATCATCTCTAACGAAATGACAAAGCTTCTAAAGAAATAACAATGAGGCGTAATTGCACAATTATGTTTGCTAGAGGTTCCCACATCGAAATCATCTATTTCTCCATATCTCCAAAAAGTGTTGGACAATAATTCCAAGGTATTTGAGACTCCCAAAGACCTCCCATCTATTTGTGATCATGATCATGCTATTAATTTGATTCCAAGAAGTGTTCCCCCAAACATCATGCCTTATAGATATCCCTATGCCCAAAAGAGTGAAATTGAATGTATAATTCAACCTAGTCAAAGTTCTTTCTCTGCTCCAGTAGTATTGGTGCACAAAAAGGATGGATCATGGTGCATGTGCCCAAATTATAGGGAGCTCAATAAGCTCACTATTAAAGATAAATTTCCCATTCCTGTCATTGATGAATTATTGGATGAATTACATGGATCAATTTACTTAACCAAGTTGGATCTTCATTTAGGATATCATCAAATCAGAATGAAGACTGAATAAATTCTAAAAACAACATTTAGAAATCATGAGGATCATTGTGAATTTTTGGTCATGCCTTTTGGCCTTACCAATGCGGCTTCTACATTTCAAGGTCTGATGAATTCCATTTTCAAACCCTTCCTTAGAAAATTTGTGTTAGTATTTTTTGATGATATACTAATCTACAACAAGTCTTGGAAGGATCATGTTCAACATGTTGACAGTGTGCTCAAACTATTGGAGGAGAAACAATTATATGCAAAAATCTCCAAATGTTTCTTCAGAGTACAAGAGGTGGAATATCTGCGTCATATTGTATCTCATGAAGGTGTTAAGGTAGACCCTAGAAAAATTAAAGCCGTTAAGGAATGGAAAATCCCCACATCCATAAAGCATATGCAATGATTTCTCGGGTTGAGAGGGTATTATCACAAGTTTGATAAGAATTATGGGAGAATAGCAGCACCTCTAACAACATTATTGAATAAAGATGCAATTTCATGGACTCCAAAAGCAACAAAGGCCATTGAACATCTTAAAGAGGCAACATGCCAAGCACCGGTCTTAGCTGCACCAAACTTCAGAAAAACCTTTATTGTGGAATGTGATGCCCCAGGAAATGGAATTGGTGTTGTTTTAATGCAAGAAGAAAGACCCATTTCTTTCAAAATTCGTCCAATCAAAGGAAAGTATTTACACAAATCTATTTATGAGAAGGAAATGTTGGCAATACTACATGCACTTAAGAAATGGTGACCCTACCTAATGGGAAGACACTTCAAGGTAAATATGGATCATGATAGCCTTAAATACTTTTTAGAAAAAAGATTATCTTCAGAAGAGCAACAAAAATGGGTCATAAATATGTTTGGTTATGACTTTGAAACCATCTACAAAAAAGGGATGCAAAATGTTGTAACAGATGCACTCTCAAGAAACGATGAGGATGTGGAAGCATTGCTTTGCGCCATTTCTGTTATCCAACCAGATTGGATAAACAAAGAAAGGGATGAATGGAAGAATGACGAAGATGCGTGGGCACTCATTCAAAATTTACAACAAGATCCCAGTACATTTGATACATTTAGCTAGAAAATTTATTTGTTATGGTACAAAGATCGCTTATACCTATGTAATAATTCCCAACTAAAACAAAATATTCTTATGGAATTGCACACTTCTCCCTTAGGAGGGCACTCAGAATTTTTAAAAACTTACCACATGGTTAAGAAGGATTTTTTTTGGGATTTCCTTAAATCGGATATTCAAAATTTTGTGGCAGAATGTTTAGTTTTCTAACAAAATAAACTTGAAACAATTAAGACCCCTGGTCTATTACAACCTTTATCCATTCCAAGCCAATGGTGGGAGGAGGTCTCAATGGATTTTATCACATGTTTACCCAAGACCGTGTTGAAATTAGCAACAAGAAATTATAAAAATAGAATCCAAAATATTCCAATTTTAATTTGTCCTTGAATTAAAATTTGAATTTATTCTTACCAGGTGCTTGGAAATAATTAATTAATTCATTATGGATTAATTAGTTGGAGAAATTCAAGCTAGAAGTCTTTCTGAAGTCATGCAACAGTTATCCCTTAAATTTAGGAGATTATCCCTTAATTAAGGAGATAAGGATGAACTATATTTGAGTTGTAATTAGTTAGCTTAGTTTACTGAGCTAAGTCCAGTTAAATTAGTTCCAAAATGTTTGAGGAACTAATTGTGAATTCAGTTAGTTAATGCATGCATGTATCCAACTAGTGTACTCCAGATAACTAAAGATTCTCTCATCAGTAACTCATGCATGTCTATTCAGAGAAACACCCAGTTGAGCTAAATGTCAAGGACAAGTCACTATCAGTTGCATGAGTTTCCTATAAAGGAAACTCATCCATGCAGAAGGAATAAGGTTCCTTGAGGATTGCATAGTTTTACAAGGTGCGAGATTAGTGCGAGCGATTAGTGTTACACTTGGTAACAGTAGGATCACCCAGGAGAAACAACACAAGGAAATAGGAGGCTTGGAGGGTAGAGGAGAAGGTTTCTGAGAAGCCTTGTTTTCCTGTGAGCATCCAGGAGGATTGTACTAAGAGCTGGCTAGCTGTGAGAGCTAAGGCTTTGTGTAATCTTGATGTATTTCCACCTTGTATGATAATACAGATAGTGGGGTTTTTAGCTGAGGCTTTCCCCTAAGTATTCTTTTGTGTTTCATGTGCATTGATTCTTCTCCTGGTTATATGTGTTCAACTTGCTCTTGCTCAAATATTTTAAGCTTCCGCAAGTTTGATAGTAGAAGTAGATTATAGTATTTTGCTTTGGTATATTGCATTATTGAGTTAATCTACAGTCAAATTTTCTACATAGATATTAGAGGTAGATTTGTAGAGAATTTGCAGGAAATTCTACAGTTTGAAGGAAAGAGTGTCGTCATGGTGGTAGTTGAAAAACTTACCAAGTATGCATACTTTTGTGCATTATCTCATCCATTTAAATCCAATACAGTTTCTACTGCATTTATGGAAACAATTCAAAAGATACATGGAAATCTAAATATTATTGTAAGCGACAGAGATCCCATTTTCATTGGAAATGTTTGGACATAATTATTTTCTTGTCTTGGTACTCAGTTAGCTCATAGCTCATCTTATCAACCTAAATCTAATGGGAAAAGTGAGATAGTAAACAAATGTTTGGAAGGATATCTTCGTTGCTTTGTCTATGATAAACAGACACAATGGGTCAAATGGTTGCCTCTAGCTGAATGGTGGTATAACACTTCCTTCCATATTGCAGCAAAAATAGCCCATTTGTGGCACTTTATGGATATCATCCACCATCCATCACATCATATTTAAGAGAAAATTCTAAGGTTCAAGCAATGGAAGATCATATCGTGCATCAACAACAAGTTCTCCAACTCTTAAAAGATAACCTCACTTTGGCACATAATATAATGAAACAACATGCAGATCAACATCGCAACGAAAGAAGTTTTGATGTAGGTGACTGGGTATTCCTATGGCTACAACCATATAAACAAATGTCCCTCAAGGAAGCTAAGAAGGATAATAAATTATCACCAAAGTATTATGGTCCATACAAGGTGTTGCAGAAGATTGGTACTATGGCATACAAATTGGGGCTTCCTACAGCTTCCTGAGTGCACCCAGTTATCCATGTTTCATGTTTAAAGAAGGTTATAGGTGACAAGATCCAATTTCAAACAATATTGACAAAACTGGACGAGGAAGGAAAAATCATATTGGAACCTAAAGCAATCACATAAACAAGAACTCGACAACTACGAAATCGATCAATTTCAGAGTATCTCATCATGTGGAAGAACTTACCCGCTAAAGATTCCACATGGGAGGATGAGACTTTTATATTGAAGCATCTAGAACTACTCAAGAGTTGAGGACAACACTTTTTTGAAGGAGAGGGGCATGTTAGGTCCCTATAATACTAGTGATTCCCCCATTAATATTTTCACTGTAGCCCTTGTTATTATTGTGCCCCTATTCTGCCCATATTGTTATTAGTGTGCCCCATAGAAGCCCACGATTTTTATTGTTGTGCCATTCATCTTTGATTATATTGTGACCCCTTAGACTCGTATATGTAGAAAGGAGGTTTAATCATTTGTATCATCCAATAATTGTTCATTTGTGTAATGTAAAGGAGGTTGCCCCCTCGAAGAGGGTGATTTTGAAGTCATTGATCTATATTTTCTATCTTTTTGTGAGATGGTTCATAACAGAAAGTCAAGGTCAATGTAGTGATCCTTCAAATTTTTTTAGATTTGCAGAGATATGGGTAGCCATGGATTAGTTATGGATAGGAGGACAAGGCTAATGGAGCATATGGTAGCAGGTCTCATGGAGGGCACGTGGCAGAAAAAGATGACATGGTCAGAGGTGTAAGATGGATGGATACACTTGACATGAGAGGTAGTGGTTGTGAGTATTATTCTAGTTTTGGTTTAGAGAGACATCATGCTCATCGTCATTGTCATCCTTATAGGAGGAACAAGAATCAGTACTTTCTAGATGATTTCAAGAAATCCAAATCACCTACCTTTGATGGACAACTGAAGAAACTGGAAGATGCAGAAGCATGGTTACTTGGGATGAAGAAGTTCTTTGAGTTGCATGATTATACAAAGAATATGAAAGCTAGGATAGACATTTTCAGTCTCAAAGGGAAAGTAGACATCTGATGGGAAGATGTAAAGTGTGTCAGAGATATCAGGACAAAGGAGTTGAGTTGGCATGAGTTCAAGAGACTTTTGAGGAAAAAATATTTTTCAAAGAGATACTATGATGGCAAGGCTAAGGAGTTATACGAATTGAAGATGGGATCTATGACATACAAAGAGTATACAACTAAGTTCTTGGAGCTATTGAGGTATGTTTCATATCTTAAGGATGATAAGGTGAAGGTTCAAATATTTGTTAGTGGATTTCCCTTAACATTTAAAGATCGAATTGAGTATGATGAGCCTCAGACATTGGAAGAAGTAATTGGGAAGTTGAAGCATTTTTATGAGCAGTCTACGCTTAAGTTGGAGCTAAGCAGGGTTGGAAAGGTAATGATAAGACTAAGGGAAAGTGGGACAAGAAGCGAGGAATACCTTAGGATGCAGGTAATAAGGAGAATGCAACGTTGTACAATAAATTCGTTGACAAAGGACATGGATTTCAATATTAGGAATAAAACAAGGGTAATGGTAGGAAGACTTTGCAATGTTGGACTCGTGGAAAGGATCATCATAGGATATTTCTATAAAATAAGGTTGGAAATCCTAAGATTTATAGTGCTCATGAGGCACATACAATTGGGGGTGTTGGACATAGTATTCCTCGGATTTATGCAGTATTGGATAACAGGTACTATGTGTAGAAATTTGGAATAATAAACACATATTCAATGGAGATTATCCTGATCATGTACTATTGCGAAATACATTCACAATACATAAGATCCTCTACATTGATCATCAATATAGCAGCATCAATAACAATAAAACATCAAGAGCATGCACACATTAACACAGTATGTAACCCGGGGAAAGCTTACAGCTGAAAACCCCACACTATCTGTATATTAATGATTGAGAACATGTAACATTACAATATTCAATACTTCTCACAAGCATCCAGCACTATCTCCACCTGTTACACACAACACAGCTCAGATCTGATCTCCAAATTTATTCCACTGCTTGCTTGCCTCCACTGCTCAATACCTGCTCAAGAATTGATGAGAATGGTTGAACCAAACTCATATTTACCTCAGAAGAATCACTCACACTGGGAATCACATGAGCAGAGGTTATAATCACTTGGTATTGGCCAATTCTCATTGGCATAACTCAATCCCATTGATTGTGCAAATCCTCATGCACAACTATAGTCACAACTGATAGCAATCTGATCCTCTAACACCTGTCCCTGCTGAACTGAACACATGCACTGACATGCCACTGAGTTAACTGATGTATTCTTTAGTTGCATTATGAGTTAATAATTAGTTTAACAACTCAACATTAGTCTATTTGCAGTTAGACTAATTACAACTAGTTTAACCAAGTCAAACTGAACACAACTCCATCAACTCCACAATCAACTTCCACTAAACTCAACTCACGTGAGTTCTAACTGAAGTCCTGCATGCAAATATTAGTCATCCCATAGGTAACCACGTATTTCCTTCTGGGATCTGCATGTACCACATCCGTAGCTCATCCTGAAGGGCTCCAAGAGAATAAGACAAAGTTTATAGTCTAAATATTATTATGAGCTAATAATATTTGACTGTTCTATATTTAGACTGAGCAGTCACTCCGCTGTGGTCTAAAAATAGAAGTCCATCTAATTTTTTCCAACTTGATCAATCATCCATAAACAACAACCTGCAATCCATAGACATGATCCATATGTCTAAAAATA